>BROE01000002.1:3882326-3896045 GCA_036571765.1 Plecoglossus altivelis
AAAGCCATGACATATTGGAACTGCCTTGAGGAGAAGAAGGGAGGAGGAGGGAGGAAGAGGAGGGAGGGAGGAGGAGGAGCGAAGGAGGGAGGGGGAGGAGGCAGGAGGAAGGAGAGAGGAGGAGGAGGGGGAGGAAGGAGAAGGGAGGAGGAGGGTAGGAGGAGAAGGAGGAGGGAAGAGGAGGGAGGAGGAAGGAGGAGGGAGGAGAAGGGAGGAGGAAAAGGAGGAGGAGGAAGAGGAGGGAGTGAGGAGGAGGAGGAGGGGGAAGCAAGAGGCAATACTGTTCTTGTCTTGGCTGAGTGGTCTACAGGAAGGGAGCAGAATTAAGCAACTAAACAGACCACCGCAATTAGACAGGTGACGCAATGAGAGCAAACGGCCGCAACAACGACTGGTGTCGATGCGTGTTTGAAGGAGGGTCGGCGTGCACAGTAGCCTGCAGTATGTCAGCCTATGTGATGTGCTTTAGCTTTTCCTTCACTTCTAATCTCCATAAAGTGCATATGGTTGCTTCCATGCTGCCTTCTCTCACCAGAGACCTGACTCGCTGGCACCCTCCTTCCCCACCCAGACCTCCCTCTTTCCTTGTATCACTCCTTATATCCCCCCTTTTATCTATCCCTCCCTCTTCTTGTCTCCATCCCTCCCTCAGCTGTTGGCAGCACGGATCAGATCACCGAACTCTTTACTCTCTCCTGCCTCTTTTCCCCATCTATCTCTCCTCTCCTCTTCTTCTCCCTCTCTTCTCTTCTCTCTCCCCTCTCTCTGTCCACTCAGATGAGGAACAGGCCCCTCCATCTTTCTCTTGCAGAAGAGATGTGAGCAAGAAAAAAGGGAAAGAAAAACAGAGAAAGGCGGAGAGAGATTGGAGGGACAGAGAGAGGAGAGAGAGAGAGAGAGGGACAGAGAGGGACAGAGAGGGAGACAGAGAGAGAGAGGGACACCAAGGGAGAGACAGAGAGAGAGACAGAGAGAGGGGAGAGAGAGAGAGGAGACAGACAGAGAGAGAGACAGAGAGACAGAGAGAGAAAGAGTTGAGAGACAATGTATGATAGAAGGAGAGGATGAAAAAAGGAACCGCAGGAGCAGAGAGACAGCAGGAGCAGAGAGACAGCAGGAGCAGAGAGACAGCAGGAGAAGAGAGACAGTAGGAGCAGAGAGACAGTAGGAGCAGAGAGACAGCAGGAGCAGAGAGACAGCAGGAGCAGAGAGACAGCAGGAGCAGAGAGACAGCAGGAGAAGAGAGACAGCAGGAGCAGAGAGACAGCAGGAGCAGAGGGAGACGGCAGGAGCAGAGGACAGTAGTCGAGGCAAGATACAGCAGGAAGCAGAGAGACAGCAGAGGGCAGAGAGACAGTAGGAGAGAGAGACAGTAGGAGCAGAGAGACAGCAAGGAGCAGAGAGACAGCAGGAGAAGAGAGACAGCAGGAGCAGAGAGACGGTAGTAGGCAGAAGAGACAGCAGGAGAGAGAGACAGCAGGAGGGGGGGGGGGGAGGAAGGAAGGGAGAGAGGCTGAGGGGGAGAGTGAGGACAGGGAGGAGAGAGAAGCTGGAGCTGCGCCTGCAGGAGGAGACCAGCAGGAGGCAGAAGAGACAGAGCGAGCGAGCAGAGAGACAGTGAGAGGCAGACAGACAGTAGGAGGCAGAGAGACAGCAGAGCAGAGAGACAGTAGGAGCAGAGAGACAGCAGGAGCAGAGAGACAGCAGGAGCAGAGAGACAGCAGGAGCAGAGAGACAGCAGGAGCAGAGAGACAGTAGGAGCAGAGAGACAGCAGGAGCAGAGAGAGACAGTAGGAGCAGAGAGACAGCAGGAGAGAGAGCAGAAGAGAGAGAGAACAGTAGTAGGAGCAGAGAGACAGTAGGAGAAGAGAGAGACAGTGGAGAGCAGAGACAGAGGAGAAGGAGACAGGCAGGAGCAGAGAGACAGTAGGAGCAGAGAGACAGTAGGAGCTAGAGAGACAGTAGGAGCAGAGAGACAGTATGGAGCAGAGAGACAGAAGGAGGCAGAGAGAAGGGCAGGAGAACGAGAGACAGTAGAAGGAAAGAGAAGTAGGAGAGAGACAGTAGGAGCAGAGAGACAGTAGGAGCAGAGAGACAGCAGGAGCAGAGAGACAGTAGGAGCAGAGAGACAGTAGGAGCAGAGAGACAGTAGGAGCAGAGAGACACGCAGGAGCAGAGAGACAGAGAGAAAGAGAGACAGAGGAGCCAGAAGAGACAGCAGGAGAAGAGAGACAGCAGGAGCAGAGAGACAGCAGGAGCAGAGAGACAGTAGGAGAAGAGAGAGAGAGTGAGGAGCAGAGAGACAGTCGGTTCAGTGCTGTTGAGGGGAGGTATCTGACTTACTGTCAGGATTATTTTCCTAGACAGAACTAGACCAGATATCTCACTCTGCTTCCCTCCTCTCTCCTTTAATTCAGCTCTCCTCTCTTTCACTATCCATCTATCTCTCTTTCTCTCGTCTTTTCCCTCTCTCTCCCTCTCTTTCTGCCTCTCTCTGTCTCCCTTTCATTCCCTCCGTTCTGTCATCCAGACCTCAAACACACAAACACATGCGCTTCGCATTCCTCAGAGCAGGACAGAATACCCATTTTGTTTCATGCGTGTTTAACTGTGTGTGTGTTCTGCGCCCAGGCATGTGTGCGTGGGGGTACTCTGCGTGATCGCTGGCGTGCAGACGGGAGGTTGGTCGGTGTGCGTGAGGACGCGTTCTGGGCGTGGGGGTGTTCTGCGTGATCGCTGGCGTGCAGACGGGAGGTTGGTCGGTGTGCGTGCGGACGCGTTCTGCTGCGCGCATGTGTTGCATGCTAGCGCTTGTCCGCATGGCTGGCTTGTGCATGCGTCTTTCTTTCTACGCGTATACGGGTCGTGGATGTGTGTGGGTGTGTGTGGCCCTGTGCATGAGCACTATTGTGCAGGGGCACGTGAGCCAAGCCAGTTAATAATAACCAACTCCAGCTGTAGAGTAGAAGCATCACTGAGATTCCTACAGAAACGGAGGACAGGAGGAGGAGAGGGACAGGTGGAGGAAAAGCACTTGGTAGTGACACTAGCACGCCCAGGGTAACACGGAGAGGTAAGGCAAGGACTACGTTGTGCTAGCACATGAGAAGGAGAGAGAGGGGGGGGGGTGAGGAAAGAGAGAGAGAGAGAGAAAGAGAGAGGGAAGGAAAGAGAGAGGGGGGGAGGGAGAGAGGGAGAGAGAGAGGGAAAGAGAGAGAGAGGGAGGGAGAGAGAGAGAGACAGAGGGAAAGAGAGAGAGAGGGAAAGAGAGAGAGTAGGAGAGAGAGAGAGAGAGAAAGAGAGAGAGAGAGGCGAGAGAGAGAGAGAGAGAAAGAGGAGAGAGAGATAGAGAGAGAGAAGGAGAGGAAGAATGGGAGAGAGGTAGGGAAAGAAGGAGTGCAAGATAGAGAGGGAGAGACTTAGAGAGAGACAGGAGGAGAGACAGGGATACAAGGAGTGTGAGTGGAAACTGAGAGGCAGTGTCAACCCAGAACTAGTCTGACAAGGCTGAGGACGCCCCTCACCAAACCCATTTCTTTCTTTTCAAAAGATTTTCTTTCTCTCAAATAACATTTTTCCTCAATGTTCTTTCTTCCCCCCCCCTTCTGTCTCCACTCCTTTTCCACTCCCCCTGGTGCCTTTTCTTTAGTGGGTGGGTATATTGTTTAGGGAGACTTCAGGCCTCAACACTGTCTCCTCACAAGCCAAGAACCAAGAGACTGAGGGGGAGATTGGTGGTGGGATGGAGGGAGGGAGGGAGGGAGGGAGGGATGGAGGGTGTCGGGGTGGGGTTGCGGAATTCCGTCTGTGTTTGTTTTGGAAATGAACACACGGACTCTGGTTCCTGTGCACTATAATGGAAAAGAAGGTTTTTAAAGGAGAGAGCAAGGAATGGAGGTGGGGGTGTAGGTGGTGCCCCCACAGGTGGACCACACTTGGGGGGCCTCTGAACATATGTGATTTCACTCACATGCACAGTGAATGGATGCCTCAGTATAGCGTGCAAGCACAGATGAGAGAGAGAGAGAGAGAGAGCAAGAGAGAGAGAGAGAGAGCAAGGGGCAAGTGCGTGCCTGGGTCCAACCCTACTCCTGCCTGGGTCCACCACACACTCCTGAGAGAGAGAGAGAGAGAGAGAGAGAGAGAGAGAGAGAGAGAGAGAGAGAGAGAGAGAGGTTGAGAGAGAAAGGGAGAGAGAGAGAGAGAGAGAGAGAGAGAGAGAGAGATCGATCGGGAAGGAAAGTGCAATAGGGGGTGAAAGGGGAGTGAAAAAGAGAGTAGGAGCAAACGAGTAGAGAAAGAGAGAAACTTGGAGGGAGAAAGGGAGGGAGGGAATGAAGGAGGGAGGGAAGGAGGGAAGGAGGGAGGGAGTGAGGGAGGGAAGGAGGGAGGGGATGTGAATGAGACATTCCAGGGAAGGGGAGCAGCTCTGAGGCAGTCTTTAGTGGTTAGGCTCCAACAGGAGAAAAATGCCTGGTCTGGACTCTGCCAGAACCAAAGAGAGAGAGGGACAGAGAGAGAGACATAGAGAGAGACTTAGAGAGAGGGGTTAGCGAGAGGCAGGAAAAGCAGGGGAGGTTGTGGAGCAGAGGCAGTGGGAGTGAAGGACTGAGGGGAGACAGGGAAGGCAGTGCGCCTTCTTCCCCTCTATCACCCCCTCCTCCCCCTGCTTCTCCTGCTGATGCTGTGGGGAGGCTCGGCTGCCTTTTTAGTAAGAAACACGACCAGCCTTATAACAGGGCTGCTGAACCCCACTGACAACCTTCTAGTACCAGCACACACAGGAAGCACTGGGAACAGGGACTTCCACCCACCCAGGGGGCAGAAGATGGTGTGTGTGGCGGGGGGGTGTGTGTACGCGCGCGTGTATGGTGTATATGTGTGTGTGTACAATATGAATGTGTGTGTGAATGAATGTGTATGTGTGTGTGTGGGGGGTGTGGAGGGGTGTGTGGGGGTGAAGGGGATGAGGGGTGTGTGGGGGTGTGGAAGGCAAGCGTGTGCTTTGGAGGGTTGTGTCCCGCAGGCGTGAGTCGCATTGTAATCCAACCCGGTCTCCTAAGGACTGCTTCCTTCCAACGTAACCTGCTGTATAGGAGGTTGGTCCGTTGTGCCCCGCCGCGGGCGCGCCGCTGCCTCCGTGTGTGGTGTGTGTGCCACGCGCGGGAGCTCTAATGTGTGTGTGGATTGGTGATAGTGTGTGTCAATCTGGTGGTTTTGTGAGGGAACGGCTGTGTGGGTGATTCTGTACGATGGTTGTCCGAAGACTCTGTAGTTGAGAGGGGATCTCTGTTGTGTCCCCCCATTCATCCTAGAGCTTATCAGTGGGCTACTAGTCTGCCGCTCATACTGCTCTGGACGCCTAGTAAATATAGACGGGTTCGCGATGTGCTAGTACTGTGTGTTGAGGTCACGGGCCTGTGGTGTGTGTTGTGTGTCTGGTGTGTGATTGTGATCGGTTGTTGCCTCACGGTCGCGATGAAGGCGTAGGCGGCGTGTGTACATCACCTGATGTGTTATGTGTGTGGTGTGTGAGTGAGCGGGTTTGTGTGTTGTGTGGCCGTGCGATGTGGCGAGGGGGGCCTGGTGTGAGTATGTTGTGTGTGTGTGAGAGGGGGCTTCCTGTGTGTGTGTGCTCTGCCGACAGGTGCTGTTGGTTGTTTATTATGTGATATCCAAACTTTGATGTATGGCAACTTTACTTTAACAAAGTTAGAGTTGTATGTTCCCTTTGTTGGTATGTATCTGTATGTGTGGTGTGTGGTGTGTTTGTTTATCTGCCTGTGTTGTGTGGTGTGTGTTGCGTGTGTGGTGTGTGTTATCTTGATGTGTGGGTTGGTGGTGGTGGTGGTGTGGATGGTGTGGTGTGTGTGTGTGTGTGTGTGCGCGTGCGTGCGTGTGTGTGTGTTACAGTCCTGTTGCATCATGCTGAAGGGCCAGTTCTCAGAAACCTGGAGCAGAACCCTGTTGTGGTGGAACCCCCTCATCTTTCTCTCTCTCTCCCCCCTTCTCCTCCCCTTTCTATCGCTCCCTCTTCTCACACTCTTTATATATCTTGGCCCAGAAACAATGTGTTATGGTGGAAGGAACAATTATGGCGTGGGCATTCTCAAATTCGGACATATGGTGACCTGCCGTCCACCAGACGAGACATTTTATGGTTAAACTCTAAACTATGATCGTACATGAACTATGTGTTGCCTGTACACATCCACACACGTTGAATGCTGATCGTTAAAGCAAACCGAGGAATGCGTTAGAACGTGTCTGGGCTGCAAGTGAATACAGCTGCATATCTTATGGAGTCACAGAGGATCGGTAAGGTCACGAACTCTGCGCACGCACATACCTGAATTTGCGCGCACTTGACAGCTCGCCGGATGTTGATTATCTCGTCTATGACAACACCACACTTTCGACTCGATTTTTCCCCCCACCTCAGTTCTGGAAAACGACGGCCTACTGGTTCTTTACACAAGCTTTCATGCGCCCAGAAAAACAGGATGGACATAAAGCGAGACAGTCACGGAACAGGCCGTAACATTTAAGTATAGCACAGTTAACTAACGACCACCTAGCACAAGCATGGCCTCGGTCACAGGATATATCAAGAAGTGGGTCAATATGAAAACCCACGAACCGTGACAAAATGAAACAGTCAATGAACACTTCACACGCACGATCATCGGTTTGAGAGAAGTCGAAGGAAATGGCTCTCGAATCTTTGTTTTCTCCTGGGAGACATAGGTAAATAACCTCGTACCTTTGGTGGGCAGCGCTATATTTACCTTAAGAAAAAGCTTGTCACTGACAGACGTGACGGTGGATCCTCGTGTCTTCTGTGATGTGTGACAAGTCAATCGTCTCAAACGATCAACACCGATTTCCCAGACTGCAAACACAAATTTGGCTCTTCAGGTGGCAAGTTTAGCAACCATATTCCGAACCATCGTCGATTTTGTGATAGACTATCAAAATAAAACAAACGGTGCTGTAAATGATAAGCACCCAAAAAAAAATCCACCCCCAAAAGGAATTCGTCCGTTTTTTCTTCAAAGAATGTGCCTGTTGCGAGTACGTCCGTTTTTAACAGTTATATCCCTTTACGCAATTAAAACCTAGTGCAACATTTTCATGACATAAAACAAAACCAAAAAAAATCATTACGAGTCATGTGTCATAACATAAAGAAACCCTTAAAATGTCAAGAATGACATCTGTCAAATCCGCATCAAAAAAACGAAATCGCTGGCGCTCTGCTTTCGTAGGTGCATCGCTTAGTTGCGACGCTCGTCAACTGTTTACAGTGGGCAGTCAGACCGCCTTGTCTTCGTGGTGGAAAGAGAGTGAGAGAGGGGATGGGAGGGAGGTAATGTCTGGGTGCGCAGATAGATGGACGAGAAGGATGCCAAATTAAGATCCAGCTCTCTACTTCCTTGGCCGCAGCTGTTCTCTCTAACTCTCTTCGGCACACCCCACAGGACGTGACAATGGTGGTCTGGTTCCCTCGCGCATCTGGTGAGCTGTTTACTGGCAGTTATTTTTTCTCAGTCCTTATAGCATACAAAGCCCTCATCGCCACCTACCTCTCTTTCTCTATCGCACACGTACGCCTTGGCAAAGAACTCAATGACTAAATAATAACTTGACAATGTGTTGGTACAAAAGACACCAGTAGCCATACTTTATTACCTAGACTATAAATGAAAACATCAAGACGGACAAGGGACGACCACATACATATCTATTATGTGTGTACTGCCTCCTAGTGACCAAACAGTGGAACTGACTGTTTTATAAAGCAGTTACCGTCTAGCCATTCTAATTAAGTCCACAAGCAATTCATGCGGTTTAAGTCCAAAACATTGGCAAACAGATGTTTAAATACACACGGAAAATTGTTAAGGCTAAAGTTAAATCAAATATACGAATGATAATGTGTGATAACTGATCAGCACAACGTTGGTAAAAAAAAGGTACATAAATCTATTATATAATAAGTTACATAAGTATTAAGATCTTAAACTCTCAATATATCAAGTCACCTCATCCATTTCATTCTGTGACCTTTATTTGGTAGAGGTCATAGACCTTCCCTTTTAGGCATTTGGATAAAAGGTTTCTATTATTGTGATTTAATTTATGATTCTCGGGGTGTAAAATACCAAACGCGATTCTATAACAGCGCTTCTCCTCATCAGGTTAAAACAGTCGTGTGTTGGGGGGGGTTTTTGAAAAAAAAATCCTAATTTTTTTTACCCGCACTGCAACAGTTGCAATGTCAGTCGGTCGGTGATAGAAGTTTCTTTAGAATGTGCGCAGTCCGGGCTGCTATGCGGAGAGCCGTTCAGACGCTTCTTGATTCCAACCAGCTGTTTCCCGCCTCGAGACACGGGATCAGCTGCAAACACACACACACGTAGTAGGCGGAGGCGAGGCGCCACACACACAGGGAATCCCGCATCAGCTGGAAAACATAGCTACTACACCGTTAGCTATCCTTAAACAACCTCGGCGAATTGTGCGATTAAGGCTTATTGTTTTTGCGATGTGCAAGCAGGCGAAGTGAGAGGAGCCGGATCGCATTTTTGTGCACCAAGAACGAAAGTAAAAAATATAAAATTGACGGACTTAAACAGGGTGTCTTGGAAAGCATGGAATATTTCATGATGCCAACCGATAAGATCGCGTCCTTACAACAGTTCAAGAAATCGGAGAAAGATGTTATCGGGGGTCTGTGTAGGTGTGTATGAAAATCTCAAATGTATTGTCCCCGTTTCATGTATTCAATTGTGTGTTTAGCGTTTGTTGTTGTTGTTGGCGCAGCCTGTAACAATATTGGCAACAGCATGGTGCTGTTGCCTTGAATCATGTTAGCAGCGAAGCTAGCTAGCTTGTTCTGTAATGCCACAAGGGCGGGATATTAACTGCCGTTTATTCGTTCAATAACTCAATCTAAGCCATTCGCAAGCCGTGGGCGTCCGCATTTGTGTCGGGTCGTTGCAGAAAATGCAAATAAACGGGACGAAATTGATACATTTGTATCTAGTTAACATCTACCACGTGGTTACTATCACGCTGCCCGCCGCTCTAGTCCCGTTCGAACGAGACGGCTACATGGTCAGATGTATTTCCTCGACATTTTGTCTTGAAACCAACTGCGAATATCACGACAGAGTCTTTTTATGTCATTCATTCGAGGTTATCGCGTAGTCAGAGACTTATTAATCAGCGGAAAGTGAATACCCGCAATGTAACACGGCAGCGACTGAATCACATCCACGGTGCTAGCCAGCTAGCTCGTGGTCGCAGCGGCCATGCTTGTTGTGTGTCGTGTGCTGAAATTAGCTTAGCTGGCTAGCTGGCTACAAGCTAGCTGCGTACGATGAAACATCGCATATGCGTTTGGGGGGGGAAATAATAAATAAATAACGTATCTGCATGTGCGTGTCCCGAACATGAGAGGCGAAAACGTTTGCACTTTAACTCGGTCGTGTGTTTTCTAGAAGTACCGGATAAGGTTCCGATATCCTACTAGGAAGCTAGGCGAAAGAGGAATGCATTGTTCTTTCTTGCTAAGGAGGTGGTCCGGGGAGTCAGATTTCACTAAGTGAGCTACTGTTAGCCAGAAGCTACCAGAGGGGCTACTCTTCACAGAGAAGACGTTCATGGCTCGCGAACGTTGCATTCGATACAGAAATGAGATTTCTACCACGTTTTGAAGGTTTACCAAGCATAACTTGTGCGGTGAATTGGACGCGCAGTCCATGTCGTTAGCGCTTGTACTAGCAGTTAGCTAAAGGGGCTGTCACCCACCTCGTGAGTGAGCTATGTGGTTTGGAGTAGCCGGAGGGTGAATTTGTGAATGGAGTTCTCAGAATACTACTACTTATGTTTCCTTGCTTTTATCGTCTGTTGTTATTTTGTAGGACACGCCATGTATAAAGTTCTCCAACAACAACACGAATAGATGTCATTCCCGTATCATATAAAACAGTGTGTCCCCATTTGATCAGTTAGTAATAAATGCTGCAAGGTATTCTTTTTTTTTCTATACAATAGATGATGTATTTTCACTCTGGGTAAATTCCCACGTTTCTACAGGAATGTCTTTATCCTCACTACTTTAGTTGAAACTGCCCAAGCCTGTCAAAAATCGAGTTATTCCAGCTTTTTTCCCCTTGTAATCCTGACCGACGAACTTATCGGATGTCAAGGAGGATCATGGGTCGGGTGTGACACCCAATAAACAAACAAGACTGATGGTTGTTTAGCCGTTAAAAGGAGAGATCGCGAGGAAAAAGGCCAGAGAGTTCAGTCAACTCGCCCCAGACGTCCTGAGCAATGTCCGTTGATTTGAGCTCGCTGGTTTTATGGGGTTAAACCGAAGGGATTTGTGTGTGAGATGGGAGTTGTTGCTCCACTTGTATTCAAGCCTGGAAGAGTCCTAGACATTGGTTGGGATGTGTCAGTGTTCAACCATAACTATATAAAACATGATTTCAGAATCAGTTTTATTCGCTGTGCAAGATCTACAAGCGCAGAATTGACTGGCAGGAAAGTGCAAACATAGAACATATATGGAACGTAATGAAGGTAGATGAAAATATAATATATCTATTATAAAATACAAATAAGATAAAAAGTGGACACTAGCTGTACAGATGGGGGTAACATAACTATAGTAAGTGGGGTATATATATAGTACAAGGGGAGAAGGGGTATATACACAGCAGTGCAAAATCACAGTGGTGAATTTACGGTTACATCTGGTTGTTTTGTGTTTGAGAAAATCGTCTCTAGATCTGAGAAGAATCATTCCTTATTGGCGATGTTTCAACATAATATATATTCCATCGTCGATGTAATAATTCAACGTCTTTGCCGTGAAATGGCCTGGTTAACTTCCTCCCTCCCGCTAGCTTGGCCAACATCCCCCTCAGCCCAGAGACGGCTCAAGACCAGGAGCGTCGCATCCGCCGGGAGATCGCCAATAGCAACGAGCGGCGTCGCATGCAGAGCATCAACGCAGGGTTCCAGTCCCTGAAAACACTCCTGCCCCATACTGACGGGGAGAAACTCAGCAAGGTGAACACACACTTTCAGGAAGGCACACACACACACTCAGGCGCACACACACACACACACACTGTCAGGCACACACTCACTCAGGCACACACACACACTGTCAGGCAGACACACACACACTGTCAGGCACACACTCAGGCACACACTTTCAGGCGCACACACACACACTATCAGACATGCTGACACACTGACACACACAATCAGGCACACTGACACACACACAGTCAGAAACACTCTTAGACAAACACACACACAGTCAGACACATACACACACTCTTAGGCACAGTCAGTTAAGACACTCTAATAAGCAGACACATAAAAAACAAACAAAAACATAATTCCTGTGTCGCTCTGTATAGTAACGCAGCAATGAAATCGTGCCTAAATCCAGTGTTAGCGAGCTCCTCCTCACAGTGCTGGCCTCGCTCTGCTAACCGGACGCTGTTTGTCCCTTCCAGGCTGCCATCCTGCAGCAGACGTCAGACTACATCTTTGCTCTGGAGCAGGAGAAGACACAGCTGCTGCAGCAAAACAACCAACTGAAACGCTTCATCCAGGTAACATTTCTTTTCTCCAGCTCCTCCCCCTTTCCCCAGCCCCTCCCCCTTTCCCCAGCTCCTCCCCCTTTCCCCAGCTCCTCCCCCTTTCACCAGCCCCTCCTCCTTTCACCAGCCCCTCCTCCTTTTTCCAGCTACTCCTCCTTTCTCCAGCTCCTCCCCCTCCAGAGAGTCCGAGGAGCCAATCACCTTGTCCTTTAGGAATTTAAAACTTGAACGCTGTAACAATGGATGCAAAGTTATTGCAGCGGTACCACAGAAGTAACATCAGTCACACACTCGGACACTAACTTTACCCTCTCTGTGTTTCCTCCTTTTCTCTCCTGCACGACCAGGAGTTCAGCGGCTCGTCGCCCAAGAGGAGGCGGGCAGAGGAGAAGGACGAGGGGATTGGCTCCCCAGATATCCTGGAGGAGGAGAAGGGGGAGGAGCTAAGGAGGGAGATGCAGGAGCTGAGGCAGCAGCTGGAGAAGGAGCGGTCTGCTCGCATCATCCTGGAGGAGCAGGTGAGACTGGGAGCGGTGTAGCGGTACAAACAGCAGGGGGAAAGGATGGTGATAGAAGGATGAGTACTTTCACTGACACCTGTGTGTGTGCGTGTGTGTGTGCGTGCACAGGTGCGATCCCTGGACAGCCACCTGCACCCGGAGCGTCTGAAGGTGATCACCCAGCAGGTGCAGGAGGAGCAGGTGCAGCTGCAGACCCAGACACTGCTGAGACTACAGCAGCTCCACCAGCAGGCTGACACACACAGCCCCAAGGTCAACACACACACATACTCATACACACACACACACACAGTCATACACACACACACACAGCCCCAAGGTCAACACACACGCACACACACACAGCCCTAAGGTCCACACACACACAGCCCCAAGGTCCACACACACACAGCCCCAAGGTCAACACACACACACAGCAGCTACACAATCAATTGACGACAAACTCGCCCAAACAGCCAATTTAGAAATGTACAGAGTCTCTGTTCCCTCTGTCCTTGTTCTAACAGAACTCTTCTTCCTACAGTACGTACTGCCTAGTCTAACGTCTCCACGCCTTGTCTTCTCTCAGGTGAAAGCCCCGACTACGCCCCCAGCCCCCACCCACCACCCCACGGTCATCGTCCCCGCCCCCACGCTATCCCTCCACCCGCACCACGTCACCGTGGTAACCATGAGCCCCACCGTCAACACCAACACTGTGTCCACCTCCCGACAGAACCTAGACACCATCGTTCAGGTGAGCACCTGTCTGCGTTGCCAAGCGCTCTTTTGTTTAGCTGTGCGCTCGTGTTGGCGTAGGTTTTTGATACAACAACACACAAAAAAGTTGAAGTGCCAAAATCTGTGTTTTTCTATTGTGTTGTATTGTATGGAGTGTGTGTGGTTCTATGGAACGTGTGTGTATGGTTCTATGCTGTGTGTGTGTGTGTGTTTGCATGCGTTGGTGAACGTGTTCCTGCAGGGTTACGAGTGTGTGTGTGTGTGGTTCTCACGGCCTCTGTGTTCCTGCAGGGTTAGGAGTGTGTGTGTGGTTCTCACAGCCTCTGTGTTCCTGCAGGGTTAGGAGTGTGTGTGTGTGTGTGGTTCTCACAGCCTGTGTGTTCCTGAACATATAAGAAATAGATAGATAGTAAGATAATTCTCACAGCCTCTGTGTTCCTGCAGGGATTAGTGTGTGTGTGTGTGTGATGTGGTAGCTCACAGCCTGTGGTCACCTGCGGCACATCCAGGCACACCCATGACGTACATCAGGAAGAGGAGGCCAGTGCGGAGAAGAACAGGACGAGCTGTCATCGTCAGCCCCGCCCACGTCGCCATGGATACGGCGTGCTCCGACACGGCCACCGACACAGAGGGGGAGGACGACTGCTCGATGAACTGACGTGTGCCTTGATACGCACACAGACGCACCTCCCCCCTACACACACACGCTCACATCACACACACACACACACGCTCACACACACACACACACACACACACACCACACACACAGACACTGTAATAGGACTTGAGTTGATTCCCTCCGATCGAGCTGACTACTTCGTTTGCGCGAAAATGCGTTT
>BROE01000002.1:3896141-3926141 GCA_036571765.1 Plecoglossus altivelis
TTCAGCTCTAAAAAAAAACAAACAATAAAATAAAAAACCCCCCCCTCCCCCTCCCCTCCATCCCCCCCCCCCCTACGTCCTTATGGTCCCAAGAAAAAAGACTAAAAAAACCGTTGTTTATTATTTACTGAGCGTCGGTGGTCTTCCCACGTATTTCTGTTTTTTTTGTATCCCCCAGTGACCTAGTGCCTAGAGAGTTTTTTTGCTGTGTAATGCAATTCTGGCTCGGTGAATGATGAATTGAATGTTAGTGTGACATTTTAGATGAAAATGTGTCCTGTTAGTGGCATAATCTATTCACAGACGAGCTGGTTCCCCGGTGCCTCACGTAGGGTTGCAGAGAGTTTGCATACATATTACCCTGATGATTGTAGTGCTTCATTTTTCCCTTTGTGGTGCTCCTTTGGTCATAATGCGTGACTCAGCTGCCTTCTAGCCAACTACGCAATCACCCCCCCCCGCCCCCATTCTCTCGTATCCTCCCTCCCATATCCCTCCCCGATCCTATTCCCGGAACATTCGACTTCATTTTGGACCTAGGCAACAGGTTGAATATGATACCTTCCAGTTCATGATAGTGGTTTGCACTCGACTTGTAATAGAAGAGTTGGCTGTAAGCCTATTGATTTGTGTCTCCTTGAATCCGTGTTGCTCGTCAGCCGGTAGGATGAGGCTGTTTTAATTGTGGTCTAAGATGATAGCTTTGCAGGTTTCAGGGTTCTTTGCTCGGAGGTCTGCTACGCTCTATTTTGGTTACACCGATCTGGATTCGCTCCAGAGCACAGTTTCTATGCGAACGGACTAAGTTTTGATGATGGGTTCCTTCATAGTGGACCCACACGTGCAGTCTCTTTTACGTCTTGCACTTCGTGCACCTTTTGTTACCTCGCCCCCCCTCCCCCCCCCCCTTCCATCCAGTGTTGCTATTGGTTGTTTACTTTTGGGGAACAGGATGATTCCTGTTAGGAATTATTGTTTCTATCGATTTTCGTTTTTTTTTTTTTACACCGCTCTACTGGTTACCGTCTGTTGTTTGTCTTCAGGTGGTTCCATTTGGTATTATTGTTGAGTAATATAAATGCTTGTTTTAAAAAAAAATAAATAAATTAACCTTCCCAATTTATTCTTGGATTGGTAGAAAAACTTCTTCTCTCTCTGTTTTGTTTTGACTCAGATAACAATGTTCTCTTGCATTGTGTGTCGTTTGCATTATTGCTTATCTTCTATTTTGAAGTACGTGCTTCCCTTTTTCTTTCCATTTGTGTCTGTTTGGGGGTGGGGGGGCAGGTTATAGGGTTATTTTCTAGTCATCTTTGACAGTTGACCTCTCTTTCTTGTATGGGCGTATCTGTCGGAAGGTCAGAACTTTCCCCTCTGTATCCCTAAACTTACTCACCCTTAGTATTACCACTGCCACTCCCTTATGGTCAGCCACCACCTCAAATAACTCCTCAGACGACGATTTGGGCCACAGTTAGAACAGTAGCAGTAACATTGGGGTTGTCATTTGAAGTACTTTTCTTTCGGTCTTTTTCGAAAAAATGTCCGAGTCGTCGTCTCGTTGCCCCCTTCCTCGTCTCTCAAACGAAAACACTAGGAGGAAGACCGGCTCCCATCGCTTCTGTGAACGCAGTTTAAGAGCGAAGAGACGGGGGGAGAGAAGGGGGGGAGGGGGGGGGGTTAGGGGGAGAGAGAAAGATGGAGAAAAATGGAAAGAGAGAGAAAGAGGTGGGGGGGGGGGGGGAGGGGGCGGGGGGTGATGGGAGAGTACGACTCGATGAATATGAAGCACTTGCTGTTTTCAACTGCCTAAATCAACAACGCAGAAAAGTGTTCTGGTAGTTGATTTTTTTACGTTTTTATTTTTATTTTTGTTTTTTTACAGGTTTAGTTTAGATTTGTCTTAAGAGCTCTTTGCTGCGATCTTAACCGACCAGCTCTGTCTTTGTTACTCTCTTCTGTCCTTCCACATTGTCTCTCTCCTATCATTCAGTGTCCAGTTCTTTTTAAATTACAGGCCTTTTTATATATTTTTTTTGTTTTCAGAATTTTTTTTCATCTGTCAGTCGAGGTTGATGAGAAGCTGTTATATTTTGTTTAAAAAAATTTAAAAAAAACATGGGAAACAGGCCTTTGTAAAGACAAAAAATAATAAAATTTGTACTTGGTTTTTTATTATCTCAGCGTCTGTCGTCTTACTCTCTTGCTGCCACACAGGAGCCATTCCTCATGTTGACCACTAGGTTGTGCTGTTGAGATCTTAATGGTTCAACTCCAGCTAACTAGGTACAAGGGTATTATTCCAAGCTGAATTACATTTGTCCTAAAGCTTCAAGCAAAGCTTTTCTTGTTGAAACATGTTTCAAATTACTTCACCCCTGTGCTCTTTGGGGCGGTCAGCATGACCTGAAACTGTTAAATACACACACACACACAGATATTGAGATCGTATGTGATTGATTGAACTCGGGACAAAAACAAAATCTGATTCGTGTGCAGCATGGCTAAACATTTCAATGCTCAAAAGGGTACAAATGGTCATGAACCTGCTTTATTTCAAGGTTGAATGTGGAGCCTTTCTGACCTTTAGGACAGGGTGACTTGCAGAATACGGAGAGACCACCAGGGTTCAGCTTGTCTCTAAATATCCAACGTAACACAGTTGTTAACCACTGACTTCTGCATCACTCTGTCTGGCTCAGCCTCCTGTATACTTTGACACAAAATGGCTGCCGCGGGTACAGTTGCCTTCACGCGAAAGCCCTGCCCCCTCTTGGCATGCCCTTTGACCTTCTCCAGGGGGGTGGTATATATAGACTGGGAGGGCAGGCGGAGAATCCCTGGAAGCCAAAATGAAGGCTCTGTTCTGTGTTGGATGTTGGATCGTTCTCCTGGCTCTGGTCGCTGCAGGTAATTAAACCAGCACGCTCGCGTCGGGGTAGAAAAGTGTGAACGAGAGTGTAAAACTACGAAGCCAGTTCTCACGGTTGTGGGTGACGAGAGCTCTTAATGCGCTGGTGGAATTGGAATTTGACTGGCAGGAGTTTCACGGTGGCGGAGCTTAAAGCGCAATGAATGAGTTGGGGGGGGGGACTTCTGGAGTGGCCTGCACCCAGAGCCCACTGCTCTGGGTGTATGTTCACTGTGTGTGTGTGTGTGTGTGTGTGCGGTTGCCCACTACTCACTACTGTGTGTGCACTTGGATGGGTTAAAATGCAGAGGTAAAATTTCGAGTATGGGTAACCATACTTGACAATACGTCACTTCACTTCACTTCACTTCAACTAATATCTGCTACACCCACTGCATGAGGCTGTAAGTGTAGGATCAGCAGTGTAGGATCAGTAGAAGCATGGCGTGTGGACTCTTGGAGTGAGACGTTTGGAGAGCTTTCCCAGACCTTGCGGATAGTCTACTGAGGTGGAGGGAACCAGCTGCGACCCGTGTGGTTCTTCAGGGGTGTTGCACTGGCCCCTGTGCAGAGAGAGTTGTGTGCATAGAGGCTGTTAGACCGCGGGTATGGCATGTTCACTATGCAGCACTGTGAGTGAGAGAGAGAGCGTGTGTCGCAGAGCGGTGACATTGACTCGGGTGGTCGGGTGAGATCGGGGGCTGGATCGACGAGGGATGGAACGTCAATTCTATCGTAGTCTTTGGGGGGGCACACTGGGGGGCACAATGTAGGGCCACTGGGGTGGTGATGGGGGGGTGGTTGGGAGAGGGGGGTGGGGGAGAGGATGAACGGAGAAACGCGATAGATAGATGCACAATCACCTCTCTAGTTATGTGGCTCTCACTCAAAACACTTGTTCTTGCACGCTAGAGAGTCCAGCTGATGTGGTGGCATGCTGATACCACAACACCACACCACACCACACAAACACACACAACACACACACAAGACACACACCACACGCACACACGCTACACACCACACCTTGGGCGCTCAACAATGAGTTGCTGTGGCGGTGAGGGTTAAAGTGTCGTAGTTGAAGAGTGAAACCAGCTGGTGGAATATCTCCTATCCGGAGAGACGAGGAGAGACGCAGAGAGATACAAACCAACTAGATCTGCAGGGAAGGTTTGGCCCCATGGTGTTGTAGGGGTCAGTCCTTATTCCCTTGGCATGGACTAGATATCTCAGTATATCAAAGTGCAGCAGCATTAACCGAACAGGTATCAAGGCTAACGAGACAGACTAGGTTTTCCAAGGCCAACCCTGACTGGATGAATGACATAAGCAATGAATGGTTTTCTCCCCTTAAGCATTGCTGCCTTGGCCTGGTCTATTCTGGTCTATTCTGGTGTGCAGGAGGGCGATAGGCCCGGTCCAGGGTCAGGGGGCTGGTCCCTGTGGCTCTGGTGGAGTGTCGGAGGGTGCTGGGCTGGGGTGCTGGCTTAGGGTTGGCTACTGGCGTTACCCTTGTTTGCCCTTGTGCCCGATCAGGCGGTATGAGTCTTCCAGGCTTCCGTAGTCAGCTGGCTGGTCTTAGTCAGTGTGCGGTAATCAGACACCATGAAGACGCCACACGCACACACACACACACACACACACATAAACACACACACACACATAAACACACGCACACACGCACACACACACACACACACTGGTGACACCTTAGATCAAAGTGCTCGTAATAGGCGTTAGTTAACAGGTAATAAAGACCTCGTACGTTGGCCATTAACCAATATGTCAATACGACTACATAAGAGTTGTCATTAAAAGAGATCATCTTAAGATATGTAGTAAGGGCTTTTATAAGACCTCTGTTAGCATTGATATGTGTTAATAACCATAACTTAGTGTTACCTACTCAGTCTACTGCTGTCAGATGGACAGAAGACTTTCTGAGACTTGAACACACACACACATTGTGTATATATACACACACGTATATACTGTATGAATGTACACACACATTGTGTATATATACACACACGTATATACTGTATGCATGTACACAATGTATATATAACACACCACGTATATTGTATATATAAAACACCTTATATACTGTTGCATGTACACACACATATTGTGTATATACACACACGTATATACTGTATGCACGTACACACACATATATTGTGTTTATACACAAACATATATACTGTATGCACGTACACACGATGATATGTATTATTATTATCCATGGTATAGAGCTGTAATGACCGTACACACATTATTGATATATACAGCATAAATATATGTATGCATGTTCACACGACCATATTATCAGAAGGACCTTGGTGGTAGTTTTGGCAGTGATGTGTTCGCCAGGTTTCTCTTGTGCTGGTTTGTCAGTACTGGACAAAGAAGCCCATGTGCAGAGGGGAAGACACATGTTTATGTGACGAGGGATGGAGGGAGAAGGGAGAGGGAGGGAGGGGAGGAGGCGGGAGGAGGGGAGGAGGGAAGGAGGAGGGAGGGAGGGAGCGGGAGGAGGTGGAGGAGGGGGAAGGAGAGGGGGAGGAGGGAGGATGAGGAGAGGGGAGGGGGAAGGGAGGGGAGGAGAGAGGAGAGGGAGAGAGGGGAGGGGAGGAGAGGGGAGGAGGAGGAGAGGAGCGGGGAGAGGTGGAGGAGGGTGGGAGAGGAGGAGAGGGGAGGAGGGGGAGGGCGGGAGGAGGATGGGAGGAGAGGGAAGGAAGGGGTAGGGGAGGAAGGAGGGGAGTGGAGAGGGAAGAGAGGGGAGGGAGGAGGAGAGCGAGGAGGTGAGTGTGTAGCTGGTTGCAGTAGCAGCCAGCAGAGGGACTGCACCCTGACCCCCCAATGCCAGATAATAGAGAACCATACATGGAGGGAGGGACGGAATACTGAGGCTGTGATGGTAACGAGCTGCGTGTGTGTGGGATGTGGTGTTTGGGGTGATGATGTGGATGGTGTGTGCGGTATGCTCTGCAGTGGCGGGCGAAGACAGAGAGAGTGGTGTGATGTGACTGCCGTGAGGAGGGATTGAGACAGAGACCTGAGGTTTGGTGTGTTATGTGTGTGTGTGTGTGTGTGTGTGTGCGTGTGTGAAAGTGAGAGAGAGACTGAATGTGCGCGGGACAGAAAGTTGCTCGCGTAGGTGCAACACTCAGCCCCGGTGACAATCGCTAAGGGACCACATCCCTCTCTCTGGAAATAGAAAAGGAATGATCCCTTCCTTCTTTCCACCCCCTGACTCATTGTAGCTCTATTTCCATCCCGTAGGAGGACCAAGACCCATCACCCAGGCACCTGTCGCTCTCCATCCCAGCTTAGGCGCACTGTCCCTGGGTGGCGCGTCAGACAGGGCTGGGCCTGGAGCTCCAAAGAGTTCATTCTTACATAACAGAGGGATTGACGATATAGTAATAGTCTGTAACAGTCCCGTCTATAAATACGCTGAAATGAACTTGTAATGGGCTTGCTACTATAAAGCTATCTGTCACTGTCTGGTTGAGAGCTTGTTTGTGCTCATGTGATATTTATTTTGTTTTTTTTTTTGTTTTTTTGTTGTTTTGTTTTTGTTTTCAGCTGGCTGGTCTTAGTCAGTGTGCGGTAATCAGACACCATGAAGACGCCACACGCAACACACACACACAGCACACACACATAAAACACACACAACACCATAAACACACACACAGCACCACACACCACACACACACTGGTGTCACCTTAGATCAAAGTGCTCGTAATAGGCGTTAGTTAACAGGTAATAAAGACCTCGTACGTTGGCCATTAACCAATATGTCAATACGACTACATAAGAGTTGTCATTAAAAGAGATCATCTTAAGATATGTAGTAAGGGCTTTTATAAGACCTCTGTTAGCATTGATATGTGTTAATAACCATAACTTAGTGTTACCTACTCAGTCTACTGCTGTCAGATGGACAGAAGACTTCTGCAGACTGTGAACACACACACACATGTGAATATATTACACACGTATATACTGTATGAATGTACACACACATTGTGTATATATACACACACGTATATACTGTATGAATGTACACACACATTGTATATATACACACACACGCATATTGTATATATACACACACACTTATATACTGTATGCATGTACACACACATATTGTGTATATACACACACGTATATACCGTAATGCAACCCGTAACACACACAGATATGTGCTTTATACACCAACACATATTATACTGATTGCCACGTACACACATATATGTATATATATACACCCATGTATAGACTGTATGCACGTACACACATATATTGGATATATACACATATATACTGTATGCATGTTCACACACATATTTCAGAAGGACCTTGGTGTAGTTTTGCAGGTGTGTTCGTCCCAGGTTTCTCCTTGTGCTGGTTGTCAGTACCTGACAAAGACACAGCCACCCCCATGTGCAAGGGGAGACACCATGTCTACTGTGCACCAGGGATGGAGGGGGAGGAGAGGGAGAGGGGAGGGAGGGGAAGGAGGAAGCCGGGAGGGGAGGGAGGAAGGAGGAGGGGAGGGAGCGGGAGCGGGTGAGGAGCCTGGAGGAGGGGGAAAGGAGAGGGAGGAGAGGAGATGGGAGGAGAGGGGAGGAGGAAGGAGAGGGAGGAGAGAGGAGAGGAGGAGTGGAGGAAGGGGGGAGGAGAGGCGGAGGAGGGAGTGACGACGGACCGGGGGATGACGGGAGGAGGGCGGAGTGAGGGGAGAAGAGGGAGGAGAGGGGACCGGGGGGGAGGGAGAGGGGGGAGTGAGGAAGGAGGCCGAGAGGGGGAGGGGGGAGGAGAGGGGAGGAGGGAGGAGAGGGAAGAGAGGGGAGGAGGGAGGAGAGCGAGGAGGTGAGTGTGTAGCTGGTTGCAGTAGCAGCCAGCAGAGGGACTGCACCCTGACCCCCCAATGCCAGATAATAGAGAACCATACATGGAGGGAGGGACGGAAATACACTGTGATGGTGACAGCTGCGTGTGTGTGGGTGTGTGTTGGGGTGTGTGTGGATGTGTGTGTGTGTGCGTATGCTTGCATGCGGGCGAGACAGAGAGAGTGGCTGTGTGTGACTGCGTGAGAGAGATTGAGACAGAGACAATGGGTTTGTGTATGTGTGTGTTTGTGTGTGTGTGTGTGTGTGTGTGTGTGTGCGTGAAAGTGAGAGAGAGACTGAATGTGCGCGGGACAGAAAGTTGCTCGCGTAGGTGCAACACTCAGCCCCGGTGACAATCGCTAAGGGACCACATCCCTCTCTCTGGAAAT
Source organism: Plecoglossus altivelis (assembly GCA_036571765.1). Taxonomy (NCBI): domain Eukaryota; kingdom Metazoa; phylum Chordata; class Actinopteri; order Osmeriformes; family Plecoglossidae; genus Plecoglossus; species Plecoglossus altivelis. The sequence goes on from BROE01000002.1 coordinate 3,904,347, forward strand.
AGAAAAGGAATGATCCCTTCCTTCTTTCCACCCCCTGACTCATTGTAGCTCTATTTCCATCCCGTAGGAGGACCAAGACCCATCACCCAGGCACCTGTCGCTCTCCATCCCAGCTTAGGCGCACTGTCCCTGGGTGGCGCGTCAGACAGGGCTGGGCCTGGAGCTCCAAAGAGTTCATTCTTACATAACAGAGGGATTGACGATATAGTAATAGTCTGTAACAGTCCCGTCTATAAATACGCTGAAATGAACTTGTAATGGGCTTGCTACTATAAAGCTATCTGTCACTGTCTGGTTGAGAGCTTGTTTGTGCTCATGTGATATTTTTAGGTATATGATAAAAGTGTCTTCAGTCATTATCATGCTGTTGAGCCTTAGGGTTTGAATAACTATATTACTGTTGAAACGGTAGTGGACTGGCCTACTGTCATTACATGACAAGAATCAAGGCCTGTTGTAGAAACTGGTATCTGTTTCTCTCCAGTGCTCCCTAATGCTGACCTTTTATAAGGTCACCTGTACAAGCTCACTCAGACATCACTCTCTCTCTCTCCTCCTCCTCCTCCTCTCTCACCCTCTCCCTCTTCTCTCCCTTCCTCTCCTTTTTCTCTCTTTCTCCCCCTCCTCACTCTCTGTGTCTCTCTCCCCCGTCTCCCTCTCTCTCTCTCTCTCCCTCTCTCCCTCTTCTCTCTCTGCCTCTCCCCCGTCTCCCTCTCTCCCTCTCTCTCCCCCCTTCCTCCCCGTTCCTCCTCTCCTCTCTATCTACTGTAATTCTGTTTGGCTTCTTCATCGCTAGCGGCTATAGAAAGCTCTCCTCTGTGGACATCTGCATCTCCATCAGAAGATTCTTTGGAGGCCTGGTTGAAAAGACTCTTTGCTGTGTGTGTGTGTGTGTGTGTGTGTGAGAGAGAGAGAGAGAGTGTGTGTGTGTGTGTGTGTGTGTGTGTGTGTGAGAGAGAGAGTGTGTGTGACCATGTCAAGGCTTCCTGCTGTGTGTGTGTGTGCCCTTCAGCACTTCAAGATGCCAGAACACGGCTGAAACAAGAACAGATCGTTCATTTCCTGTCATGGTTTGTAGCTGTTGTGGTCCTCTTCAAAGCAGAGACACTCAAAGCAGAAACACACCAGATCGAACACATAAACATTTCACGCTTTGATTTGTGTGGAATGCAACCTCTTGAAACTTGGACGTAAACAAACCGTCACAGCCAAGCGAGGAGCTTTGAAACGGCGTCAAAGTGTCCATCAGTCCAAAGCAACGTTCGACAGTTCGACAATGGCTCTGCCAGCGTTCGTGTTGCCGTGCCGACGGAGCGGTGGCTGTGAGCGTGTTGCTGCGGAAACGAGTTACACTACTTCAATCGGTTCACTCATCAATCCCAGATACAGTGATTCTTCCGAGTCACACACTCAAGTCACACGCTCCTCCAAGCAGAGTACAAAACATTCATACACTCACACACCGTTCCATTTGCCACACACAGTCACACACACCCTCTTCACCCCCATATACACACACATACTCACACACACCATCTTCACACACACATACACACAGATACACACACCCTTTTCACCCCCACATACACACACACACACACTCACACACACCATCTTCACCCCCACATAGACACACACACACACACACACTCTTCACTCCCTCCCACACACACACACACACACACACACTCACACACACTCCCAGAGACACGCGCCATGTTTGTTTCACTCAATTAGAGACTAAGGGAACACTTAAGTCCTGTAGGATGCCTGTTTTACAACCCAGGGTCTCTGAGCCAAGCCCCTGCGCTGAATACCAAGGGTGAGACACGTCTAACAGCCTAATAATAGCCTCTCCGTCGCCCCCTACCTGCAGCAACGTTCTCTTTGCTTGTTTGTTTTCCTCCACCCTCAAACTAATGCGTAAGCCGGTGTCTCTGTGTCTCTGTGTCTCCGCACTGCGTGAGGACGGAGGCGTCTGCTCCCATCCAGTAACGTCCTCTCCTTGTCAGGGGGCTTATGGGATAGCTGAGCCCTGGAAATCCTGCGCTTTGGAGACGACGTGGGCCCCAGCTCATGTTACCCCCTCTGCTCTGCCTTCATCAGCTTACTTCTCTGTCCTGCAGTGAAGCAGAGGAGACTAGTGTTGTGCTGAGAGGTGTAAGGTGCTGTTGGAAGGCGTGGCCTCCTTTAAACCAGCAGAGCGGGTATGCAGAGCCGCCTAACGACCGAATACACACGCGGTCTGTCGCGTCGAAAACCGTGACATCGGAACTTGTGCCCAAAAGTAACGTGATGTTGTTTCGTTTTCGACGTGGGTTGAGAGGATTGAGAGCTGTTTGTTGTTGTCGGGGTTCAAGCTCTTTAGCCAAACCAACATGCAACATCTGATAGCGGAGATGCACGGCACGGCGTGTTCCCTGTGAGGTCCAAGCACAGCGCGTTCCGATCGCAAACGATCGCCCGAGGCGCTAAACGAACAGAAAGCTCCCAGACTCAGGGTCGACAACGCTAAATTGTTTTCGTATGAAATCACACACCAGAATAGGGGCGAGGACAGAGACAGAGTGGAGGGAGAGTACCCAGAATCCTCAGGGCCTCGTCAGACGGGCGTTAAGCTGTCCGCCTTAACGTTTGATCATCTCGCGTTGAGTCAAACGTCGAGAGACGGATCTTAGCCCCTTCGGGCATCTTAGAGTCCGGAGGATTTACCTCCGCTTTTCCGACCAATCCCTGACTCCCCGTTAAATGTGACATCATTCCTTAATGCTCAAAGAAGAACTCCAGACCAAATGATTCATTTTAGGCATCAGGTTGTGGAGCTAGTTTTTTTTAAAGATGATCAGAGACACAAGCATGTGCTACGAGACAGCACACTTGCTGGCTTTAGCGCGCTCTTTTCTTAGCGTTAGCTACGAACTGTGAGTGTTACCTCGCCGGCTTTTGGCGACACGAAAGAACCAATAAGCTCCACGTTCCTGCATGCGGGTTGCGATGGTGCGAATCACACCGCAGCTGTCCAGAATGCGATCCGTCCACACCCTCGATGACTTGAAACACAACCTGCTTACGTTCAGCTGAAGTGCACCCCCGCCATGCCAGGCTACCCTTCCTCCTTTCAAATCCTAACCGACTGTTAAGTCCTCAGAGCCAGGACGCTCTCTCTCAAGTATTCCATGTGGCGCCGCCATTCAAGAACGGCAGCGGGCTTCTCGAATCCAAACGGACGCCGACAGACACGTGTCCATTTCTGCGTTATAATCTGCTTCAAAACCATCAAATGCAGCTTGTTTATCAAACATCCTCTTCTTTTTTCCTTTTTCTTCCCTTTTATTCTTTCCCGCTTCCATCTCATCCCCTCACCACTCTTTCTCTGTTCTCCTTTCTCCTCCCTCTCCTCCCTCTCCTCCCTCTCCTCCCTCTCCTCCCTCTCCTCCAGACCTGGTGGCGGAGGCCTCTCCCAGCCAAGATGAGGAGCCCCTGATGCGTCTGCAGCTCCAGCCGGAGGGAGGGGACCTGTTCCCCTGCTGTGACCCCACCACCGAGGACCACGGTGGGCAGAGCTCATCCAACGACACCCCCGCCCCGGACAGGACCGTCTGCCAACCCTGCGACCCCTCACCATCCCTGGCTTCGGCCCCTGAGGAGGAGCCACTCTCCGTGGAGGAGGAGGAGGAGGAGGAAGAGGAGGAGGAAGAGGCGCCGGCTGAGGGAGAAGGGGAGGATTCAGCGGAGGAGCTAGCAAGCCAAGAAGAGGACCAGGAAGAAGTAGCTTCGCAAGAGGAGGTGGTAGAAGAAGAGGAGGAGGAGCCAGTTGAGGAAGAGGCGGAGTCTGAGGAGGAAGTGCAAGATTCAGACGAGGATGTGGTTGAGGAAGTAGAAGAGGCGGAGGCTGAAGATGAACCTTCCACTGAAGAAGAACAAGACGAAGCCGCACCCGAAGAGGAAGCGAGCGAGCCCGAGGAAGTCGAGGCCGTGGAGGAAGCTGTTGAGGAAACCGTAGAAGAAGAATCCACGGAGGAGGAAGTAACAGAGGAAGTAACGGAGGAAGAGCCTGAGCCAGAGAGCCTCCCAGAGGAAGTGACGGAGGTGGAGGAGGAAGCCACCGCGTCGGAGGAAACAGTAGAAGAAGAGGCAACGCCTGAGGTTGAATCGGAGGACGTTCCAGAAGAGGAACCTGTGGAATCGGCAGAACCAGAACCTGCTGTGGTGGAAGTGGAGGAGGTGGCAGAGGAACCTCTGGAGGAGGAGGTGGTGGAGGAGGTGGCAGAGGAGGCCCCTGCTGCTGTTGAGGAGGCAGCTGTGGAAGAAGAATCTCCTGCAGAGGAGAAGGAGGAGGAGGTGGTGGAGGAGGAACCTGCAGCTCCTGTTGAAGAGGTGGTGGAGGAGATTCTGGTGGAGGAAACTGCAGCTCCTGTAGAGGAGGTGGTGGTGGAGGAGGTGACAGAGGAGGCTCCTGCTGCTGTTGAGGAGGTCACTGTGGAGGACGTGGTCGAGGAGGTCACTGTGGAGGAGGTAGTTGAAGAGAAAGTGGCAGTAGAAGAGGCTGGGGCTAAACCAGCTAAAGGTATGAGCGAAGGCCTAGACTGCAGGGGGCGTTTCTGCAGTGAATCCTCACGCTGTGCACATTATGTTCATGCCTACTGTTTTAGACACAAGACCCTACCAGGCTGACTGAATTATAAATGTTATGGGCCAGTCAAGGGGGAAGGGAGAAGAGGTGAGGGGGTGAGAGAGGGAGGGAGGGAGGGAGAGACACTATGTCAGCCGATCTTTTTTATAGTCATGTCAACACTCCAGCACCAAATGGCAGAGTGTGTCAAAGCTTCCTAATTACAGAAGCACCCTCTCTCCCTCTCTCTCTCTACCTCTCTCTCCCTCTCTCTCTACCTCTCTCTCCCTCTCTCTCTACCTCTCTGTCACCCTCTCTCCTCTTCTCTGTCCACCCTCTCTCACTCCCTCTCTCCCCCCCGCTCTCTTTCCCACCTCCCCTCTCCCACCCCTCCCCACCTCTCTCCACCCCCCCTCCCCCACCCCACAACCCCCCCCTCTCTCTCTCTACTTCTCTCTCTCTCTCTTTAGCCCGTGTCATGCCTCAGAACATGATATGTCGCTAAAGGTGGACTCAGGAATAACCCCTCGGACACCCGAAATAAACAGCCTGATATAGCAGCAGGAGACAGTCAGAGAGAGGAAGAGACAGTCGAGGGATGAGATGAAGGAGGGATGAGGGGAAGGAGAGGAGAGAGAGAGACAGGACGAGAGAGAGATAGAGAGAGACAGAGAGAGACAGAGAGAGAGAGAGAGAGACAGAGAGAGACCCAGAGAAGAGAGAGAGGGAGAGGAGAGAAGAGAGAGAGCGAGAGAACGAGGAGAGAGAGAGAGAGAGGTGGACACTGATACAGCACTGTGGTTGGCACAGGACAGATGTTGTAGTCACTCATCATAGTGAGACAGGAACAGGAAATCAAGCAGGATTATGTTAGACTGTGTCCCTGTGTCTGCTATTTGGCACGACAGTGAGATGACAGAACAATGAGTGAATCCGTCTCGTCAAAGCTAGGACTTTCCACAGAGAGTTCACATGATCAGGATCCACTCCTGGCTTCTCGTGACTGACACACTGTTCTTCCAATCAGCAGGAAAGGATGCGGCAAGCCCTGCCCCCCGAGACCGATCCCACATTGAAGACACGCTGAGATTGGCTGGCTCAGGGCACTCTGCAGAGTTCACAGGTGAGGACGACGAGGAGGAGGAGGAGGAAAAACGAATGTGTTTCACCATAGTTGCTGAAGAGAGATTCAAGTGGTCGGAGAGTTTTCGTGGAGAAAAAAAAGTATTTAGAAAATTGCTTCATGATGGTTTGAGTATGTGTGTGTGTGTGTGTGTGTGTGTGTGTTGTGTGTGTGTGTGTGTGTGGTGTGTGTGTGTGAGGACTGGAGGAAACTAATTATTCAGTAAATATCAACACAGAGTTCCGCCCAGCTCTGAATGGTTCATTGTTCACAGATCGGTCGACCTACACATTGCCCTGCCATAAACTACACTTACACACCACTGCAGCCATCTCCACTTCACACAGCTTGCAACACTATTCATTTTTAATCTGTCTCGCTCACTCTCCCTCTTGCTCTCTCTCTTTTTCTCTCTCTCTCTCTCTCTCTCTCTCTCTCTCTCTCCCTCTCTCTCTCTACCTCCCCTCTTCCTCTCTCTGTACCTCTCTCTGTCCCTCTCTCTAACTCCATATCATTCTCTTTCTCTCTGACTCTCCCTATCTCCCTCTCTCTCCCCCTCTCCCTCTCTCTCCCTATCTCCCTCTCTCTCTCTCTCTCCCCCTTTTGCCCTCTCCCTCTCCCCCCTCTCCCTCTTCCCCTCTCCCTCTCTCTCTCTTCTTATCTCCCCCTCTCCCTCTCTCTCTCCCCCTCTCCCTCCCACCCTCCCTCTCCTCCCTCTGTCTCTCCAGCTGCTATGAAGAAGCTGCAGCATGTCTACCACTCTGCCATCAAGCCTCTGGAACAGGCCTATAAGTACAACGAGCTGAGACAACACGAGGTCACAGGTAACCACGACGACGCCGACGTGTGCTGCTAAATTATCTATAAGACGACTTGTTGATGCCGTTCATCATCTGCAATCCAGCTTGGTTTGACACGACCCTGAGAGTCTCTGTAAACAGCCGCTGAGGGACTTGACATGAAAGGGGCAGAACAGTAAATAAACTTTAAAAAAAGAAAAAAGACGAAGGCAGCCTCCCTGAACAGCTGTAATCAGGAAGAGCTTTCCTTCAGCCCCTCGCTGGGCTCTGTAGACGATCTGCTGTGAACACAGCTTAGTTTGGGTTCAGTGTCTGGGTCCTGAGGGCCTGCTTCATTTGTCTGGAGGAGCTGCACTCTCGGATCAATGGGCTGGGCTGTTTGGGATGACTGCTCTCTAGTGGCAGTATAGGGAATTACCAAAGAAAGAGAAAGATAGCCAAAATCTACTAAGTAAATTATTTTTCTCTCTCTCTCTTCCTCTCTGTTTCCCTCCCTCCCTATCTCTCCCTCTCTCGCCCTCTTTCTCTCCCTCTCTCTCTCTCTCTCTCTCTCTCTCTCCCCCTCCAGATGGAGACGATCACCTCCAAGCCTATGGTGTTGTTCCTGGGCCCCTGGAGCGTGGGCAAGTCGTCCATGATCAACTACCTGCTGGGCCTGCATGGGACCCCTCAGCAGCTTTACACAGGTGGAGGACACCGACTCATTCACACCCCCCCCCCCCCCCTTTCTCCGCTCTCTCCGTCAGCCTTCCACTCACCCTCCTCTCTCCCCCCCTCCCCCTCCGCCCCCCCCTGCTCCTCCTCCTCCCCCTCCCCCTCCTCCTCCCAGGGGCGGAGCCCACCACCTCGGAGTACACGGTGGTGATGCACGGGGAGAAGTTCCGCACGGTGGAGGGCATCGTCATGGCGGCGGACAGCTCCCGCTCGTTCTCGCCCCTGGAGAAGTTCGGTCAGGGCTTCCTGGAGAGGCTGGTGGGGATCGAGATGCCCCACAAGCTGCTGGAGAGGGTGACCTTCGTGGACACGCCTGGGATCATCGAGAACCGCAAGCAGCAGGAGAGAGGTGACGAAACACCTGCTCAGACACACAGAAACATTCCTTTTATTAGTAGATTATCTTCCATCTAATGCAGTGGTTCTTAACCTTGTTGGAGGTACTGAACCCCACCAGTTTCATGTGCGCATTCACCGAACCCTTATTAATTGAAAAACGGATATATGATTTTTTCGAAGTTATATAATCATATGAGTCAGGTGTGTGTCTTGACCGAACCCCTGAGACTGACTCAGCGAACCCCTGGGGTTCGATCAAACCCAGGTTAAGAACCACGGATCTAACGTCTCTCTCCGTCGCCGCAGTGACCCCCACACGTACTCACCTGGAAGCTCAGATTCCAGCAAAGCTCCCTCTCATTGGTCGAACCCATCTGTGTCCTCCTAGGATACCCTTACAACGAGGTGTGCCAGTGGTTCATCGACCGCGCCGATCTCATTTTCCTGGTGTTCGACCCCACCAAGCTGGACGTGGGCGGAGAGCTGGAGATGCTCTTCAGACAGATGAAGGGCCGCGAGTCCCAGATCCGACTCATCCTCAACAAGGCCGACAACCTGGCCACCCAGGACCTGATGAGGGTGTACGGCGCCCTCTTCTGGAGCATGGCGCCCCTCATCAACGTGACGGAACCCCCCAGGGTCTACGTCAGCTCCTTCTGGCCCCAAGACTACGCCCCCGACACCAGCCGAGAGCTCTTTATGAGGGAGGAGACGTCTCTGCTGGAGGACCTTAACCAGGTGAGGGGGGAGGGGTGCGGGTGAGGGCTGAGGGGGGGAGGGTGCGGGTGAGGGCTGAGGGGGGGAGGGTGCGGGTGAGGGCTGAGGGGGGGAGAGGTGCGGGTGAGGGCTGAGAGCGGGAGGGGTGCGGGTGAGGGCTGATGGGGTGAGGGGTGCGGCTGAGGGCTGAGGGGAGGGGGGGGGAAGAGGGTTATGGTGAGAATGAGGGATAAAGGTGAGGATGAGGGATGAGGTTGAGTGGTGAGAATAAAGGGGATGCCAATCACGGCTGTACAACATGAACACTACCCTTCTCCCTCTCCACCTTCTGCTCGCAGGTCATTGAGAACCAGCTGGAGAACAAGATAGCCTTCGTCCGCCAGCACGGCATCCGCGTACGCATCCACGCCCTGCTGGTCGACCGCTACCTGCAGACCTACTACGACAAGCTGGGTTGGTTCAGCGACCCGTACGAGGTGTTCCACGACATCGTCACGGACCCCGACAAGTTTTACATCTTCAAGTCCATCCTGGCCAAGACCAACGTCAGCAAGTTCGACCTGCCAGACAAGGAAGCCTACCAGGATTTCTTCGGCGTGAACCCGGTGACCAGCTTCAAGCAGCTGCCTCAGCACTGCAGCTGGTCCGGAGGCTGTCTCCTGGAGAAGATCGAGAAGGCCATCACCGCCGACCTCCCGGGTCTGCTCAGCAGTCTGGGGAAAAGCCCAGATGCGCCGGCACCGGTCAAGGCGGCGCCCGCCCCTCCCCCGCCCCTCCCCGGTACGTGCACGGGGCCCGAGTGCACGGAGCAGCCAGAACAAGTGGAGGAGGCAGTGAGGGGGGAGGGAGCGAGGGAGGAGAGAGAGACAGAGAGACATAGACTGAGAGAGCGAGAGAGAGAGAGGACAGACAGACAGACACAGGGAGAGAGCAAGAAAGAGGGAGAGAGAGAGAGAGGAGTGAGAGAGAGAGAGAGAGAGAGAGAGGGTGGTGGCTGGAGGAGGTAGAGAGGGAAGAGGTGTAAAGATATGGAGTTTTTCCTCTAAAGGAGTTAACCCCTGTGCTTGTCTATCTGGACTGGATCTGAGGGGGTAAAGGAGAGGGACGATGGAGGGAGGAAATGAGGTTTGGGCAGAGAGGAGGGTTGGGTACAAGATGGTGGCGGAAGGGGAGTGAAGGAGTGAATGCGCGGAGTTTCCAGTTACAAGAAGCCGAACGGGATAGAATGAAAAATGAACATCCAAAATAACGACCTGAATCAGACACTTATTATATTCTACTTTGACTCTCATGCGTGAAGGAAACAAATATTAGAAACAAATCGGTTGTTGTTTGTACTTCTTTCTCTGTTTGCTCAAGTTTGTACTTTATTTATTCAGGGTTTTTTTTTTCAATGGGATGAATAATAATTTTAAAAAAAAGTTTCCTCTGGATTAAAATATATTAACTTACTGTCTACTCATTTTTAAACAATCTCAAGTTTGTCCGTTTTTCTTTTTGGCAGCCATCTTTGTTTGCAATGCCTTGTAGCCATGTAAGATTGCATTTGTAAATTTGACGCTAGGTAAACGTTTCGCCTTCTTTGTCTTTAGACTTAACCTCGGTATACTGCATGTCAAAAGGACAGTTGTCAAATAAAGTTACAGTTTTCGTCCTTGTTTTATTTGTGTTGTGTGGTTTCTTTAAGAAAACAAAACCTCAGTCTCTCACATCAGCTTTTAAGGTATGAGGGGGGGGGGTGGGGGGGGCGTTTACCCGTGAACGTAAATAATTAATATCTGTATCTTGTTAAGTAGATAACGTGGTTTCTGGAGACTTCGACAATATGGCAGGAATCAACGTAAACACGCACACACATATAGTGCCTTAGTCCTTTACATTTTTGATATAACCATTTTTAACAATATCTTGAAACCATGTATTTTATACAGTACGCTCATGATGAAATCTGACCTAAATGTTTATCCATTTTAATTTGGATGTCAATTGTGGTCAACTTAAGCAACGCTCTGAGCAACCACCAGGTGGCGTTTCAATTGAGTTTGTAGCCAGTCAACGATGACATACTGTCAGACATTTGGAACTATTCTTAGTCTGACCGTGTCATTCAGCTAAAAAAAAAAACAGCCCTCTCTTTCACATCCGATACGCTCTCATTGCTGGAATGCACTTTATCTACAATTATTCACGCATTACTCTACTTTTATTTTCAGGGGTTTCTGTGGAGAATTCAAAGGTTAAAAATAGCCTTCTGTTAATGTGCTATACGTGACACGAGAGATATTTTCAGAACTTCGACAGATAGGTTATATGGGTGTGTCTAAATGCGGGACGCTGCCTCTTGACTTAATAAGTATTACAGGTTTAGGTGTGGACTCAAGTTATGAAGCCTATCTGGGCCTTGTGTTGTGTGTGTGTGTGCGTGTGGGCGTATGTGTGTGTGTGTTTGGGCGTGTGTGTGTGTGTGTGCGTGTGCAAGCAATATACATCCATGTGTGTGTTGAGTCATCCACAAATGTGTGTGTGTGACATGAAACCAAGCTGGTGCTCCTGTTTACAGAGTTCAATGGCCCCTTGTAAAACACAATTCTATCTTCTAAACACACACTTACACTTGCACACACTTACAGTTGCACACACACACACACACACAGACACACACACACACACACACACACACCAACACACACACACCACTACCACACACACAAAACATCATCACACAGCAACACACACACACACACACACAGTTGCTTCACAGCTCCTATAGTGTTGGTCTTATCAGTCCTAAGTGTTCTTTTTTCAAGGTGTGTTGATGTAGAAGATAAAACTACGAGTATCGGTTGACACCACACACAAGCACGCACGCACGCACGCAAACACACACACACACACACACACACATACATACACACGTGTCATAGTTAGACTGTGATCTCCTCTTTCCAGTAAAAGAAAACGCTTGTTTGATCTAATTCACCCATGATTTACCTGCTGTTATCACTGTCTGAACAAACAACACGACACTGCTTTTTAACGAGGGTGGACATTTCAGTCAGATATTCCCAGTTGTTGCTACTGTCAAATGGCGTCGAACGCGTTTTTTCTTCAAGAAGAAAGAAGAAAAAACCGGTCAACGCACTTCGCAAAATACCCGTTTGTCACCTTAAGCCCACTTCAACACCCACTTACTGTAACTTATTAATAAGAAGAACATGTACCCACGTTCCCTCCCCTTCGCTCAGATGCGTGCGTGCTCGTCTCCACATATTTCTGCGTGCGCGCTCCCCTTTCCCAGTTGACAGCCCCCTCCCCTGTATTTTATGTCTGACTGGAGGCTCCTCTCTCGCGCTGCCCTGGTCACCCACCCACCCTCCAGCTCCGCCGTCACAGCTGGACCAGAATTTCCGATCAAGTCAGAAAGATGGTGGTAGGGACTAAGGCCGTGCCGTCTTCGCCTGGATTAACGAAAACCGCCAAAAAGTCGTTTATTTACTCTTCCGACTCAACAAGATAGCTACAGTCGGGCGAGAAGGGAGGCAACCTTCGCCAAACGGAAGGGGACGCAACACTGCGAAAGCGCACAGAGTAGCCGAGTGTTATGGGCGCACGGCATGCCAATGAAAACCGAGAGCCACCCTACCAGACTAGAGGAATTTGTGAAGAAGAGATAAGACAGTCAAGCGAACCGCTGGCAAAAAAACAAAAAGGAGAAAAACAGAATTCTTCGCTTTCGTGGATTTAATAAGGGAAGCGGGATCAAGGATATATTGTTTTGCTCCTCGTGGGATTCCGAATCCTTAGGGAATGCGAAAGGAAATTCACAGACTTGCTCTCTGCCTTCTTCACTCCACGGATCGAGTCTACAAGCTACCCCACGAGTGTAGAAGTGTTCAGCAACCGCTGCTAACGAAGGAAATAGGCTACGTCCTGGGGAGAAAAAAAAAGTTTGGAAGCTTCTTTGGGCACAGAGGGAAACATATCGCTGACGGTTTTTTTTGCAGGCGGTTTGCCTTTGCTTTGAGACCGTTTTTTTAACCGTCATTTTGAATGGATATCTACCATACCACACGGCTGAAAATAAACCTCCATAAGAACACCACACCACGAATAACTCCAGCTATTTTTGTATGAATTTTGAAGTTTGTCTTTATCAGCTTTTTACGGAGGTGTCCGTTTTATGCGTTTTGTTTTCTGCCAACTCTGCGCAACAAGTTAATGACCCACTCAAGCGCACGACGAACCCGAAGATAATATCTAGTGGCATGTTTTGAGCGCCTCTCTCTCTCTCTATCGAAACGTCCTCGATTTACGGATTCATTGGAAGTGGGGATACAACCGGTGTCGAACCGGAGAGGAAGGTCAGGAAAGGACGGGGCTGTTCCGTGGGAATAGGCCCGCCTGTTGCACCGAAGCGGTGGGACCGACCACAAACGGTCGCTGGTGATTTGGGTGGTCGTGAACCGACGGCTGTCACTCCTCGGTTTGGTATGTTTACTTAGCAGTGGCCTACACCAGTGGCTTTTTGTCTTAAAGGGAGAATCCAGTAGTTCAGACGTGTTATTCTCTCCAACGTTGGCACACGCATCAGGGAATGAGTATATGTTTTCAGAACGAAACTAAATTAAAAAAGGGATTTTTTTTCTTTCGGAGCCTGTCCTCGAAAATTAGACACACTTCTGCAAGTATTCTCAAGCACATTTTGGAATGCGTCAGACCAAGGCTGGATACACTTTATAAACCAACAAATGGAATATTGGAATTGAAAACGACAAGAAAAAGGTTCGTCTTTCGTCGGATGTGTGCGAAATAGTATCACGGTGGAAACTTTAATTTGAGTAGAAGGCGTGAGGATACTAATAAGTAAAGGCAGTGTCAAAACACTATGCGCTTTGGAAAGGCGACTTCAAATATTTTTACAGTATTCAACTCAAGTATTGTTTAACCGATGAATCGTTATGTGACAGACTTAAGAAGTCGTTACCGTGATGTTTAAAAAAGGATGTAAAGAGAGAACGGATGACATTGCTTTTAGGCAGTTGGAAAGAGACTCACGAGCACGAACCGCACTGCTCGAGAGCCCCTGAAGAGACCGGGAAATGGAATGTGAGTACTGACGTAATACGAGATCGGATAATGAGCTACTCAAGAGTTTGGAACAGTCTTTTTTATTTGAGTGAATGTACCGGCTACCTCGTGCGTAGTAAAGACGTCTGTTTCGTGCGCACCATTTATCCGGTGTGATACCCATCACCCTTTCCCTCTCTCCTCCTCAATCTACCCCCCCCCCCCCCCCCCCCCACCGCCAGATGTGCTCGCCCTCAGTACCTGATTGTCTGCACCGTCTGACACCGTTGACAGGACAGTAGCCGGATTATTTCGAGCCTTGCATCACGACAGCTGTCAACATGGCCTCTGTGCAACAACACCGGCAGTTTCTCATGCACGGCACGGAGGTGAGCGTCAGCCCCAGAGGGGATGGCGGAGTGACGGTGCGGATTACCGAAAACACCACTGATCACATGCCTCCCCAGCAGCAACAGACGAACGAGCAGCGTGCTGGGGCTACCGTGAGTGGGGGTCCCCTAGGTAACAGTGGCACAGCTGAAGTCGACCCTGCGCCCCACAAATACAGCTTTTCCAGCTGCAGTTCAGGTGATTCCGGTGTGCGGAGGACTTTCATGCCCCCCCTACGCAGCCGTAGCAAGGTCCCTCCGCTGTTTGAGAGGTCAGCCGCCCAGTGCTGGGACCCCAAATTCGACTCCTCCATCTTGGAAGAGGCGTGCCGCGAGCGCTGCTTCCCGCAGACGCAACGCCGCTTCCGGTACGTTCTGTTCTACCTGGCGGCCTGCGGCGTCCTGTGGGGCGTGTACTTTGCCGTCAACTCCGACCGCTGCAACGCCGTGGCCTTCCTCGCCCCCACCGCCTCTTTCCTCCTCCTCCTCCTCCTCCTCTTCCTCTTCACCTTCATGCAGCCCTACACCCGCTTCTACAACCAGGCCTCCTTGCTCCTTATTGCGGCGACCTTCGCCATCACCCTCGCCCCGCAGATCCAGACAGCCAGCTTCTCTGACCTGGAGCAGTCTGGGAGAGGTGGGAACCAGACCCCCTTGGGCCTGCCTCCCTCCCTGGCCGCAGGGCTCCTTCCCCAGGCTCCGTGCATGACCCCGGTGGGTACCTTCTCCCTGTGCATGGAGGTGCTGCTTCTCCTCTACAGTGTTCTCCACATCAGGCTGTACGCCTCGGTTCTGCTTGGGCTGCTGTTCTCTGTGCTGTTTGAGACCTTGGGGTGGTTACCCCTGCTGCAGAGGAGTTACGATGGGGGAGAGGAGGCTGGGGCTGGGGCTGGGGCCGGGCTGGGCCCCATGGGCTTGGGGGATCCCGGGTGGAGCTCTGGAGGCTGGGAACAGGAAACCCTGACCTGGTTGGGCCCGGGCAAGGCCTTGCTCCACCTTTGCGCCCACGTCATCGGCATCCACCTGTTCATCATGTCCGAGGTGCGTTCCAGGAGCACGTTCCTGAAGGTGGGCCAGGCTATCATGCATGGGAAGGACCTGGAGGTGGAGAAGGCCCTGAAGGAGAGGATGATCCACTCCGTCATGCCTCGCCGGGTGGCGGACGAGCTGATGAAGCAGGGCGACGACGAGGAGGGCGGGGGAGGGAAGCGGTATTCGGCGGGCGCCTGCTCTGCCCTGGGGATATCCGCCGCGGGCGGAGGAGGTGGAGGAGGTGGTGGAGGAGGAGGGAGCGGGTCCGGTCCGGCGTCGATGGGGGGCGCCATCAGCCCCAAGAACCACGCCCACCAGCACCGCAAGCGCAAGAAGACCTCCATCCCACGTGGGAAGATCGTGTTCCGGCCCTTCAACATGACCCGCATGGAACCGGTCAGCATCCTGTTTGCCGACATCGTGGGCTTCACCAAGATGTCGGCCAACAAGTCGGCTCATGCCCTG
The DNA here is from genome assembly GCA_036571765.1 of Plecoglossus altivelis. NCBI lineage: Eukaryota > Metazoa > Chordata > Actinopteri > Osmeriformes > Plecoglossidae > Plecoglossus > Plecoglossus altivelis. The sequence goes on from BROE01000002.1 coordinate 3,919,605, forward strand.
GTGGGCCTCCTCAACGACCTCTTCGGACGCTTCGACCGGCTGTGCGAGCTCACCTGCTGCGCCAAGATCAGCACGCTGGGAGACTGCTACTACTGCGTGGCGGGCTGCCCGGAGCCCCGCCCTGACCACGCCTACTGCTGCGTGGAGATGGGCCTGGGCATGATCCAAGCCATCGAGCAGTTCTGCCAGGAGACGCAGGAGACAGTAGACATGCGCGTGGGGGTCCACACCGGCACGGTGCTCTGCGGCATCCTGGGGATGAAGCGCTTCAAGTTCGACGTGTGGTCCAACGACGTCAACCTGGCCAACCTGATGGAGCAGCTGGGGGTGACGGGGAAGGTGCACCTGTCAGAGGCCACCGCCAGCTTCCTGGACGACCGGTACCATCGGGAGGATGGGAGGGTGGAGGAGAGGGCAGGGCGGAGCCAGTTGGAACAGCTGAAGGGTGAGCAGAGCCTGTCTGTCTGTCTGTCTGGCTGTCTGTCTGGCTGTCTGGCTGTCTGGCTGTCTGTCTGGCTGTCAGACTATTTGTCTGTCTGTCTGTCTCTCTGTTTGTCTGTCCGTCCGTCCATCTGTCTGTTTGTCAGACTGTCTGTCTGTTTGTCTGAATGTCTGTCTGATTGTCTGTCAGACTAAATGTCTGTCTGAAAGGCTTCTGTCTGTGTGTGTGTGTGTGTGACCACCTGTGTGTCAGCCGCTGGGATCATCTCTACAGAAGACTATTCCTTATAGACTATCTAATCTGAGGTCTCATGTGAATGAGTCTTATTGCTCCATTGTCAGCCATCACCACCTCTAGGGTTTGCTTGTGTGCGTGTGTGTACGTGTGTGTGCGTGTGCGTGTGTGTGTGTGGGCGTATGTGTTGATGCCCGCTTATTTGCACTTTAGATCCAGGTCCATCAGAGATCAGAACAAACGACAGTGCAGAGCAGAGGTGAGGAGGAGGAGGGAGGAGATAGACATGGCTGTCTCCAGTTCAGAAGCTGTATTGTAGTGACAGTATTGTAGCTCTAGAAATAGGTGGATTGTTTGATTCCAACCAGTTTTATTTCCCTGCCTCCTTGGCTCCTTGCCTGCCTACCTGCCTGCCTGCCTGCCTCCCTGCCTCCCTCCCTGCCTCCCTCCCTCTTCCTGCCTCCCTCCCTGCCTCTGTCTCTACTTGTCCTCCTGGATATCTTCAGTGTCCAGCCTTTGTCTTCCTGTGTGCGCTGTAAAGCAGAGAGTCAAGACAGTGTTCTCATGCTGGTTCTGGTGTGCAGGAGATTCTGTGTGTGTGTGTGTGTGTGAACTGTGTTGTCAGGTGTTCAGATGCGGATGTGCAGGTGTCAGTGTGCACTAGAAAGTGTGTGTGTGTGAGTGTGTGTGAGTGAACTGTGTTGTCAGGTGTTCAGGTGCGGATGTGCAGGTGTCAGTGTGCACTAGAAAGTGTGTGTGAGTGAGTGTGAGAGAGCGCGTACTTCAGAGTGGGACATTTAACCACGATTCACATGGCGTCGCAGTGAAATCATGCCTTAGCCATCTACTGTATAATGTGTGCGTGCCAGTGTATGGCTGTGTGTGTGTGTGCGCCTGTGTGTATATGCATCTGTGTGTGTGTGTGTGTGTGTGTATTTAAGAGACTAGCCCTCATAGCTCTTGTTGTGGCAGAGAGAGGTCTTGAGGTTGAGACTGGCTTGTCTGGATTAAATCACACATGTCACCGAAATATGCAGCGGTAAATGACTGAGTAGACCCTGCCACAGTCTGCTAAAACACGCACACACACACACACACATACACACTAACTGCTAAGGTTTAACAGACTAGCCTTGAGGATGCACCTCAGTGGTTCATATGGACCACACACACACACATGTGCACACACACACACACTCATGTACACACACCTCTGTGTCTGAGAAGAGCAACTGACCTCCAAAGTTCAGGGTACCAGATTTTAAACCAATCAGAGAGCAGGAAGGAGGTAGGTAAAACATCCCCATTTTGGGTTAGTGGAGAAGGAAGGAAACTCTGTTCTCCCTCTGTTTGTCTGTCTGTCTGTCTGTCTGTCTGTCTGTCACTGTGTTTGTCTCTGTCTGCTCTGTCTGTGTCTGTCTGTCTCTATGTGTCTGTCTGTCTGTATGTGTATTTCTGTCTGTCTGTCTCTGTCTCTATGTGTCTGTCTCTGTGTTTGTCTCTGTCTCTGTCTGCTCTGTCTGTCTGTCTGTCTGTCTGTCTGTCTGTCTCTGGCATGGATCGATCTGTCGTTCGTGTGCGATGAACTCCTTTATGCTCGGCGAATAGAATATCTGACGGTGTGAGAATGGTCGGTGGGTGATATGAGTGTGTAATTATAAACTTGGCATGGTACGCAGACGTTATATTGTTCTGTTCGGCGAGGCACTCTTCGTATATGTCGCAGTGTTGTGACGGCTTAGGAGATGCTTGTGGGGAATGGTTGGAGTGGTGATGGTGAGTGAGGACGACGAGTGATAGAGATATATAGAGATAGAGGTGGTGAGTTGTGTGAGTGATGTGTCGTGATAGATGAGAGATAGTTTGATAGTGTGTAGATAGATAGTCACTCGCAGATAGAGTTGTGGAGGTGATATAGATGTAGTTGCAAGTGTGTGTATGTCAGGGTTATGTGAGGTGTATGTGTTGCTCATGTGTGTGGTTCCAGGTCCTAGATAGAGGAGATGTAATGGGGTAGATGGATAGCGAGCACCCAGCCCAGGACTGATCTGATTGCAGCTTCATGACACTAACACCGTGTTGAAAGCAGCGAGGACACTTGTAGCCTCTCCAGATAAGTCGGCATGAAAACGCCTCTTTCTATTGCTGCCGCCGACTTGACTGAACGGCGTAGATGACTTTGCAGTTCCTCTCTCTCTGCCTGTTGATCTGGAAGATTCCAAGGCTGTGACCACTGAGTCGCTTTCTGTCTGACAGCTTCGACCAAGCTGTCAGAAGTGCGTGTGTGTGTGTGTCTGCGTGTGTGTGTGTGTGTCTGCGTGTGTGCGTGTGTGTGTGTGTGTGTGTGTCTGCGTGTGTGTGTGTGTTATTACTATTTTAGCAACAAACCAGTCAGGTCACTCCCAAACCATTCCTATATTCAGAAGCTTCCTGTGACATCATTTCCTGTTGCGCATCAGCATTAAAGGTCCCCCAGTCTGTTGATCCAGCTGGCCGAATTGGTTCCTCATGCCAACCCCCCAGACAGACACTGCCCTCTGAGGGAAGGAGTGTGTGGTGTTGTGTGGGGGGGGGGGCAGTGTGTGTAGGGTGTGAGTGTGTGTGTGTGTGTGTGTGTAGGGTTTGTGGATTGTGTGTGTAGGGTGTTTGTCGAGTGTGTGCTTGTGCATGTAGGGTGTGTGTGTGAGCAGGATGTGTGTGGCGATTGTGTGTGTGTTGTGTGGTGGTGTGTGTTGTGTGTGTGTGTGTGTGTGTGTGTGTGTGTGTGTGTGTGTGTGTGTGTGTGTGTGGAGTGTACAGGGAGAGGGGAGGGCAGGGACATGGGATAGTCTTGATTATTCGCTTCCTACGGTCAAAGATCAAACTCATTCTCTACTATCACGCCCATCTGCTCTCAAATATACGCTCCCAACCTGGCTGGGGAAGAGAGAGTGTGTGTGTGTGTGTGTGTGTGAACCAGTATAGGTGTGTGTCTTAAACCTCTCCCCTGAATTATACAGGCAGAGCTCTGGAACCTGTTCAAAAAACCATGAGCTTCCCAGCCAAGCACAGATTGACATGCTGTGTTAGACTGTTTGTTTGGGGTTTGGTGTGTGTGCAACATTTAAAAACACAACTACTAAGTACTCACCCACGAGAAGGCTGTCACCCATTGCTGAACATGAAAGCTGAAAAGGAAGTGTGTTAGAGACAGAGAGGGAGGGACAGAGAGGGAGGGACAGAGAGGGAGGGACAGAGAGGGAGGGACAGAGAGGGAGGGACAGAGAAGGAGGGACAGAGAGGGAGGGACAGAGAGGGAGGGACAAAGAGGGAGGGACAAAGAGGGAGGGAGAAGAGAGAGGAGAGAGAGAAGGAGGGCAGTCAGGCTGTGTCTGCAGGGTCAAATGACCCCATCCCAAGGATTTCCCACAGTCCAGTTTGGAGAGAGGGGGTGGGATCTGTGTGTGTGTGTGTGTGTGTGTGTGTGTACGTGTACGACATAATTTAGGATTGATCGCAAAATCATGACTCGCTAAATTAGATAAGACAACTGGCCCATCATGAGGCCATACACACACACACACACACACACACACTGGCCATAGGAAGGCAGCGTCACCACCAATGCCCTTACAGAAGCATCAAGGTTTTCCATGGCTCAAGGACATGCCAGCCATGCTCCTGCGATGGACTGACAGGGGCCCCTTGGGTTTTTTAATGGTGTGTGTGTGTGTGTGTGTGTGTGTGTGTGTGTGTGTGAGCTGGGGTCTGACGCAAAGCTACTTTGTGTGCGTCACTCTCTTTCCCCCTCACCACACAAGTTCTCTGAAACAGACTTGAGAGAGAGATAGAGAGAGACACAGAGAGACACAGAGAGACACAGAGAGACACAGAGAGACACAGAGAGAGACAGAGAGAGATTAGAGAGAGACATTGAGAGACAGTGAGAGACAGAGACAAAGACAGAGGGAGGGAGGAAGAGAAAGAGATTAAACTGGTAACTATTAAAGGACATGAAGGGGGCAGGAGGACAGCATGATAGAGGAGAGGAGGATGGACGCATGAAGAGAGAGAGAGAGAGAGAGAGAGAGAGAGAGGGAGGGAGGGGGGAGAGGGAGATAGGGAGAGGGAGAGAATGAAAGCGAAACAGAGTCGGGGAGATGAGAACATCAAGCGGGAGAGGGAGGACAGACGGACAGAACCCGCCGGGGGAGGGAGGGAGGGGAAGGAGAGGGAGGGACAGCAGACGGGAGGGCAGAGAAGGAGGGACAAGAGAGGGAGGGCAGAGAGGGAGGGACAAAGAGGGAGAGGACAAAGATGGGAGGGAGAAGAGAGACGGAGAGAGAGAAGCTGAGGGAGTCAGGCTTGTGTCTGAAGGGTCAATGACCTCAAGATTTCCCAAGTAACCAGTTCTTTGAGAGAGGGGTGGGATTGTGTGTGTGTAGTGCTGTGTGTGTGTCGTGTCCGTTACGACATAATTTAGCATTGATCGGCCACAATCATGACTACGATAATTAGATAAAGACACTGGCCATAATGAGCCACTCACACACACACCACACACACCACACTGGCCATAGGAACGGCAGCGTCCCACCAATGCCCTTAAGAAGCATAAGGCGTTTTTCCATGGTCAAGGACTCAGCCATGCTCCTTCGCGATGGACTGCAGGGGCACCTCTGGGCTTCTTTTTAATCCGGTGTGTGTGTGTGGTGTGTGTGTGTGTGGTGTGTGCTGTGAGCTGGTCTGCGCAAGCCTTACTTTTGTGTGCGTACTCTATTTCCCCTACCCACCCAACGTTCTCTGAAACCCGAACTTGAGAGGAAGTGAGAGGCAGACACAGAGAGACACAGAGAGACACAGAGAGACACAGAGAGACACAGAAGAGAGACAGACGAGAGCTAGAGAGAGACATTGAGAGACAAGTGAGAGCGAGACGACAGAGGGCGGGAGGAAGAGAACGAGATTAAAACTGGTAACTATTAAAGCGACATGAAGGGGGGCAGGAGGACGCTGAATAGAGAGAGAAGGAAGGATGGACCGCATGGAAGAGAGAGAGAGAGAGAACGAGAGAGAGAAGCAGAGAGAGAGACGAAGAGGGAGGAGGGGGGAGACGGAGAGATGGAGGAGGAGAGAATGAAAGCGAAACAGAGTCGGGGAGATGAGAACATCAAGCGGGAGAGGGAGGACAGACGGCAGAGACCCGCCGGGGGAGGGGGGGGGGGCGAGAGGGAGGGAGAATGATGGGAGCGGCGGGCAGAGAGAAAGCAGGGAGGGACGGGAAGCCAGGCGAGGGCGCGGGAAGGAGGGGGGTGGTCAAACTCATCCTCCGTTCCATCAATGTGTCCTAATATGGAGCCAGTTCTCAGACCAGAGAGAGAGAGAGAGACACACACACACACACACAGAGAGAAAAGAGAGAGAGAGACACAGACAGAGAGAGACAGAGAGGACACCGAGAGAGACAGAGAGAGACAGAGAGAGAGAGACAGAGACAGAGAGAGAGAGAGAGACAGAGAGAGATAGACAGGGAGAGAGATAGACAGATAGATAGATAAAAAGAGACAGAGAGAGGCGATGGGAGATCAGTCATGATAGTCTGCGTTACTAAGAGAAGACCTATCATGCATGTGTGTGTTGTGTTGTGTATATGTGCGTGTTGTGTATATGTGTGTGTTGTGCTGGTAGAGAGGGGTTGTGTGTGTATAGTGTATATGTGTGTGTAGTGTATATGTGTGTGTTGTGCTGGTTTTTCAGAGAGGGAAAGAGAGCAGACATGCTAGATATACAGCTAGATGTTCAACATATACAGACAGTCTCTCTCTGTTAACCGCCCAGAGGGCAAAGGTCACGGGACAGGAAGTCCGGTTGGTGTTCGCCGG
>BROE01000002.1:3928641-3930672 GCA_036571765.1 Plecoglossus altivelis
TCCCTCCCTCCAGCTCTCCCCCTCCCTGTCTCTCTATCTCTGTCTCTCTGTCTCTCTGTCTCTCTGTCTCTCTGTCTCTGTCTCTCTGTCTCTGTCGCTTTCTCTCTGTCGCTGTCTGTCTGTCTGTCTGCCTGTCTCTCTCACTGACTGTGTGTCTGTGTGTCTGTCTGTCTCGCTCTCTGTCTCTCTCTGTCTCTCTCTCTCTCTCTCTGTCTCTCCCTATCTTTCTGTCTCTCTCTCTCTCTCTGTCTGCCTCTCTCTCTCTCTCCCTCCCTCCCTCCTGCCGGTCTCCTCGCTCCCTCCCTGTGTCTGTTCCCCTTCCCTTGTCTGCCTCTTCTCTCCTGCTGGGAGACTTATCTGGGCTGGCAGGGCCAACAGGTCAGGGCACCCACCAACACCTGGCACTGACAGGCTAACATGCCCTCACAGCATTGCCCCCCCCGCCCCAAGACCGAGTCTGCTCTCTATCTCTCTCTTCTCTCTCTCTTCTCTCTCTGTCTCTCTCTCCTCTCTCTCTGTCTCTCCTCTCTCTCCTCTGTCTCTCTCTCCTCTCTCTCTCTTTGTCTCTCTCTGTCCTCTCTCCTCTGTCAATCTCTCTCTCTCCTCTCTCTCTCTCTCTCTCTCTCCTCTCTGTCTCTCTCTCTCCTCTCTCTCTCTCCTCTTTCTCTCTCTCTCTCCCCTCTCTGTCTCTCTCTCTCCTCTCTCTGTGTTCGGAATCATTGTTTCAGGCAGTTTGAGTGTACCACTCTTCTCTCAAGGACACAATGGCCTTTGGGCCAGAGAGAGGATAGACTGTGTATGTGTGTGTGTGTGTATGTATGCGTGTGTGTGTGTATATGTGTGTATGTGAACGCGTGTGTGCGTCTGAGTGTGCATAGAACAATGACATAGTTGAAGAGAAGAGCAGAAGAAGAAGTAGAGGGTTGAGCGAAAGTGAGACAATGCAGTGGATATTACAGATTATTCTTTCATTACGTGTGTGTGTGTGCGTGTGTGTGTGTATGTGTGCGTATGTGTGTGTGCGCGTGTGCGTGTGCGTGTGCGTGTGTGTGTGTGCGTGTGCGTGTGTGTGTGTGCGTGTGTGTGTGTGTGTGTATGTGTGCGTATGTGTGTGTGCGCGTGTGCGTGTGCGTGTGTGTGTGTGCGTGTGCGTGTGTGTGTGTGTGTGTGTATGTGTGCGTGTGTGTGCGTGCGTGTGTGTGTGTGTGCTGAACCCAGCGGTGGAAATAAGAATCAATAGAATCCATCAGGAGGGCTGTGTGTCACACTTCCAGACACGCACACACACTATCAATAACACAACCGTACACAGTAAATGCACAGAGAAATCCAGTATGTTTGCTCTAAACAAGAATAAAAGGGTACTTAAACACGTGCCCTTAGGAGCACACACACACGCACACACACACGCACACACACACGCACACACACGCACACACGCACACACATACTAGCATTTGGATTCTGGTGAAGACTAGATGGTTGTCAGGGTCATGGCTATAGTTCTAGAACACTAGATGGTTGTCTGGGTCATGGCTATAGTTCTAGAACACTAGATGGTTATCAGGGTCATGGCTATAGTTCTAGAACACTAGATGGTTATCAGGGGCATGGCTGTAGTTCTAGAACACTAGATGGTTGCCAGGGTCATGGCTGTAGTTCTAGAACACTAGATGGTTGCCAGGGTCATGGCTGTAGTTCTAGAACACTAGATGGTTGCCAGGGTCATGGCTGTAGTTCTAGAACACTAGATGGTTGCCATGGTCATAGCTGTAGTTCTAGAACACTAGATGGTTGCCAGGGTCATGGTTGTTATTCTAGAACTTAAAGCTAAAACAACTAACCCTAACCCTGGAAATGGTAGTGGAGATGGAATGTGTGTTATGCAAGGCATGCTAAACTCAATGACCTTTCAAGAGCTCGCACACACACACACAGTTACACAAAGATGTCTGGTTGTACAAACTCACTCTCAAACAGACTGTCACGCATAATCACATATATACACACACACACACACACACAAACACA
>BROE01000002.1:3940464-3967904 GCA_036571765.1 Plecoglossus altivelis
GAGCGGGAGGGTGGGTGAGAGGGCCTAGTTTGGGCAGCAACAGAACCAACCACACATAGTTTTCTTTTCTCTTTTCATTCTCACGAGTGTTTTTTTGGTGAGCTTCAGTGTTTAGATATCTTGTTTCTCATGGATACACAACCCCCCTCCCCCCTTTGCTGTGTTGTTCCTTGAGGGCAGGAAGATCAAAGTGGTATTTCTGGGTAGAGGGTCTAATTAGACATGGGGGAGAGAGGGGGCCTTTTCTGGAACTTTCTCCTCTTTGAAGATACCAAAAGGCAGTAACTGAGTGTGAGAGAATAGAATGGATGAGAGAGAGAGACATGAGTGATAGTGAGAGAGAGACATAGACTGGAAGAGGGAGAGAGAGAGAGGGAGAGAGAGGGAGAGTAGAGGGGAGAGATGTGAGAGGTGGGTGAGAGAGATGGGAAGGAGAGAGACGAGGGCTTGGAGCAGAGAGGGGAAGTAGAAGGAGAGAGAGGGAGAGAGAGAGAGGAGAGAGAGAAGGATGGAAGAGGGAGAGAGAGAGCAGGGCGCAGGAGAGAGAAGTAGAGGGAGAGAGAAGAGGAGATGAGGGAGAAGAGAGGAGTAGCGGAAAAAGAGAGGGAGGAGTTAGATGAGAGAGGTGGAGAGAGAGTATGATTGGGAGTAGAGGGGCGAGAGTAGCAAGGTGTGTGAGGGGAGAAAGAAATGTCTGAACGTTTGATGTCATCATTTGTCAGCTTTGAAAGCAGCTCGTAATTGCTGTTTAGCGTGAAGGGTGTGTGTGTGCGTTCACGCTCACGTGATTATACTGTCGACACGCTTGCGTGACAGCTGGGGTATACAGGACCGTAGCCAGATGAGCATTGTGTGTGTGTGTGCGTGTGTGTAAACCCCCCCCCCTCCCCCCTCCTATCCACTCTAAGGTGACCAAGTTCCTGTGCTGTGCCACCATCATCGCCATCATCCAGTACTGTAACTTCTGCCAGTTGAGCTTCTGGATGCGCTCGGTGCTGGGAACAGCAGCAGGGCTGGCTCTGCTGCTGCTGCTCTACAGCCCCCTCCACAGGCCAGGGTGAGCTACTGCGCCCAACAACTCCACAGCCGTCCAATCACGCCTGCTCGGCGCGGTGAAAATCAGAGTTTTCAGCACTTATGTGCCTTTGTGTGTGTGTGTGTGTGCGCGCGCGCGTGTGTGTCTGTGTGTGCCTTTGTGTGTGTGTGTCTGTGTGTGTGTGTGTACCCGCCTGTTCCGTTCTAACTGACAGCAGTCTTCTGTCTTTCAGCTCCAGTAATGACACCTCTCCAGCTGTAGGGTGAGTGTCGCCGTGGAAACGCCGAACTTTGACGAATGAGTGACATTTAGAGAGGGCCACAGGGGCCCCGTTCTAATGTGTTTGCAACACACAACACACTCTCTCTCTGTCTTACTTTCAGAAACACACACACTCAAACACTCTCACACACACACACATACACACACACAGTGTGTCACTACAGAAATAGCTGCTAAATGTCAGCATCGGCGGTGTGTATGAGTCACCTAGCTTGCTAGCTGGCTAGTTCTTTTATTGCAGCCACAGGTCAACTGCTGTACTAAGCCAGAGTGTGTGTGTGGTGTATAGCAAGGCACAGTCCTGTGAATGTACGTTATTGTTGCCTAGTTTGGCATGGGTGTGTTAGGCCAGAGTGGGGTGGGGTTCATTCGAAAGTAAGTTTCTTATCAGCTGAATTTCCTCCCCACCCCATCTGTCTATCATTTCGTTCCCCACTTCCCTACTATCTGTTGCCTCTCTCTCTTGCCTTTTTCTACTCTTCATTTCATGACACGTTTCTGATTCGTTCTCAAACCCTCCTTCTCTCCCTCACTTTTGTTTTCTCTGTCTTTCCTCTCCCTCTCCCTCCATCCCCCCTCCCTCTCTGTCCCTCTCTTCATTTCTCCCTCCCTCTGTTTCTCTCTCCCCTCATTTTCTTTCTTTCTCTCTCCCTCTCTCCCTCCCTCCCTCACTCCCTCACTCCCTTCCTCTCCTTCCATCCATTCCCCCCTCTCTGCCTCCTGCTTTTTTTCCCTCTTCCTCCTTCTCTCCCCCCCTCTCCCCCTGCAGTAATCTCAGTCAAGAGACCTGGCCTCCCCACAGCTCTCCATATGGCTGGTCTGCCGTTGACCCCAGTGGAACTGCTTGCCCAGGAGGCGGTCTGCTGCTTCTTGTCTCCTCCTCCTCCTCGTCTGGTTCCTCAACCGCGAGTTCGAGGTCAGCTACCGCCTGCATTACCACGGCAACGTGGAGGCCGACAAGCATCGCAGCAACATCAGGACCATGCGAGACCAGGCCAACTGGTTGTTGGGCAACATCATACCCATCCATGTTGCCGAGCAGCTGAAGGTAGCCGAATGCTTTAACGGTTAAGGAATGAAGTGAACACACGATCGATATTATTATCACTCGTCCTTATAGAAACAGTAGCTAGCAAACCAGGCGTGGAGATGAACAACACCTTATCTTCTTCCTGTTTCTCTCTTCCTCCCGTTCCCTCCGGCCGCCGTGCGTCAGGTGAACCAGAGCTACTCCAAGAACCATGACGACGTGGGCGTGATCTTCGCCAGCATCGTCAACTTCAGCGAGTTCTACGAGGAGAGCTACGAGGGCGGCAAGGAGTGCTACCGCGTCCTCAACGAGCTCATCGGCGACTGGTCTGACCCCGTGACCCCAGTGGACCTGCTGCTCCAGGAGGCGGTCCTGGCCTTCTTTCTCCTCCTCCTCCTCGTCTGGTTCCTCAACCGCGAGTTCGAGGTCAGCTACCGCCTGCATTACCACGGCAACGTGGAGGCCGACAAGCATCGCAGCAACATCAGGACCATGCGAGACCAGGCCAACTGGTTGCTGGGCAACATCATACCCATCCATGTTGCCGAGCAGCTGAAGGTAGCCGAATGCTTTAACGGTTAAGGAATGAAGTGAACACACGATCGATATTATTATCACTCGTCCTTATAGAAACAGTAGCTAGCAAACCAGGCGTGGAGATGAACAACACCTTATCTTCTTCCTGTTTCTCTCTTCCTCCCGTTCCCTCCGGCCGCCGTGCGTCAGGTGAACCAGAGCTACTCCAAGAACCATGACGACGTGGGCGTGATCTTCGCCAGCATCGTCAACTTCAGCGAGTTCTACGAGGAGAGCTACGAGGGCGGCAAGGAGTGCTACCGCGTCCTGAACGAGCTCATCGGCGACTTCGACGAGCTGCTTCACAAGCCCGCCTTCTCCAACGTGGAGAAGATCAAGACCATCGGCGCCACCTACATGGCGGCGTCCGGCCTCAACGTCCAGCGCTGCTCCGACTGCGAGGACGACAGCTGCGGCGGGGGCGGCGGCGGCGGCGAAGGTCACCCCCTCGGCCACCTGAGGGCGCTGTTCGACTTCGCCCTGGAGATGATGGGCGTGCTGGACGACTTCAACAAGAACATGCTGGGCTTCGGCTTCAAGCTGAGGATCGGGTTCAACCACGGGCCGCTGACGGCGGGGGTCATCGGCACCACCAAGCTGCTGTACGACATCTGGGGAGACACGGTCAACATCGCCAGCCGCATGGACAGCACGGGGGTGGAGTGTCGGGTTCAGGTGAGCGAGGAGAGCCACGCGGCGCTCAGCGCCATGGGGCTGGAGTTTGACTACCGCGGTACTGTCAACGTCAAGGGCAAAGGTCAAATGAGGACCTTCCTGTATCCGCCCAGTAAAGACACCGGGCTGCCAGGCTCTCAGCCCCCATTGGCTGTCTCGCAAGGGGGCGGGGATGCTGCGACCCCGACCGTGGTGGAGGTGGCCAATAAGACGTCTGAATCCGGCGCTAAAGTGCTGGCCCCTCCCATTTCTTCCTCCTCCCCTTCCTCTTGTCACACTCCTCCTCTTTCATCCTCCTTTTCTGCCTCCCCTCAACCTCCCCAACCGCCAACGAGTGACACGCAGGGGCCTCCAGGACAGGGGCCCGATCTAGGCGCACACAAGCCTACTGGGGTGAAGGCCAAGGGGTATAGGGACGCTCCCAGGGACCCCCAGCCCCGGAGCCTTCCCCTGGACCCTCCCCCTGACTCCAGGGCCCCACAAGCTTCCTCCATGGCACAGTGCCTGCCTCTCAGACTCCAACAGGAGGAGGAGGAGGAGGACGAGCTTACAAAGCTCAACGAGGAGTTCTACGAACGCCTTTGATCCACGGCACCCCACTCCCACTCCTCCGTCCTGCCACGCCCCTACTCCATTCAGACGCCACCCGAGTCTCTGTCTCCCCTCAGGGAACCCCCAGGTGTACGTGCACGCTCGCGTGCGTGTGTGTATTCGTGCACGTGTGTGCGTATGTGTGTGTGGGTGAGGTAGGCCCACCAGAGTGTGTCTCATGACACAGTAACAGAGAGATACAGGGTCTGGGGTTTGATAGCAGCAAAACGACTGTGGCTCAACTGTTTTGTGCTCCAGTTGTAAGAAGGGGGGGGGGAGTTAGAGGGGCCTCCCTTGGGGGGGGGAGTTAGGAGGGCTTCCTTTGGGGGGGAGGGAGTTAGGGGGGCTTCTCTTTGCTGTGTTGAGCACCGCAAAAAGCCAAAAGGGAGGAGATGGCAGGAAGATGGAGGATAAAAAGGATAGTTTGAAGTATTTTTGACTGTTGATTAAGTTGTTTCTTCTTTCGTGCTTTTTCTTTCTGTGATGTAAAAAGTGCCTTTAGGACTAGCCTTGTGAAAGAACAAATGATGATTAGTTCACAAGCGGACAACAAACTACACACACACACAAAAAAAACGAACAAAGAGAAGACAAAATGAAACTGAAAAAAAAACAACTAAACGTTCGTTCAACAATCTCGGTGCGGCTGTTATTTTTGTAATTCATTGTTAACATTTTGGAAAAGCTAAACTATAGATAACGCTGTGTTTTGTTTTTGTTTGTTTCTTTGATGACATTGCAATAGTTTGAAATAAGATCAATAGCTGTTTTGCTTATCAGTATGTTTTAGCTTTCTTTGTCATATAATAGAAGGGTCATTGATCAGTCGACTTGTTAGAGCGCCAATGGTATCCATTCACATTTGACATTCAATTAAATTAAGCAGACGCTTCAAAGCAAAGTCGCAGAACAGAATTCGGACGATTTGCGTGAGTAGAATTTGGGGGGGGGGAAAAAGCTACGTTCATCTGACTTCTCTTGCTTTGCAACCGGGGCTTATTAATGTCTGTAGTATTCTGCTAAACTCTTAAGCACAAGTTCAGATCAAAAAAGGCTCCAATCTTCACAGACGTGATGACATGAAGACTGATCTCCCCCCAAAAAGAATCATCTAAATATGACTCTACTGATTCACTAACGCTTTTATACAAAGAAAAGATGAGGGGAACTTTCGCGTCAAAGATCTCCGGTGCCTTCGACTTCCGCCGAGTCTCATGCGCGTCCCCGTCGTCGGTATCCATGGCAACGCGACACGGGTCATCTGGTTGTTGGATCTGTCTCGCTTTCTCGAACGTGAGAGTACGTATGGATCTGTGGAACGTCTTTTAGCCAAACCTCATAGGATGAGGAGACTAGGTGGCTTCTAGACAAGAGACGAACCTTTTGGAAAATCCTCTGTTCTGTCTGGAACACACGTGCTCAAAGCACACATTTAAACCAGTTAAGGGAGTTGAACGAACGGGAATATAAGGGAGGGATCCGTTTATTTTTTACAAATGGAGTCGAGCGTCTGATGCTGGGCATAAACTGAACAGCAATCAACCCTCCATTGTTTTCACACAAAGTTGTTTATTTGTACAGGGTTCACCATTGCCATGGACAAAGTCAGCTAGCTAATGAGCGACGCTGGACTTGAGATGAACGAAAAGACACCGCCAAGTACAACTTGTAGTTCATGTATTATTGTGTGGAAGACCTCAAACCTTCCATTATGGCCAAGTGCTATCAAATGTCTTCAGCCACAGAAACAATCGAGTTGACTGTCACCTGGCTCAACCAATAGGGAATCATAGCTGTCTTTAGGGGGTTTTGGAGATGCTAGTTATAAGGGCGGGACATCTAACCTTTTCACCTATCACATACTGCATTACAGGGGCTCTACTGTATTCATGATTTAATTTAACATGTGCCACTTTAATTACGTTATTATGGGTGCAATGCAACTTATTTTGTTTGAGGTTTAATCTTGATAGTGCTTCGAGAAGTATGAGAAACTGTATTACCTTTTTAACGTGTGTATGATGAAGATAATGCTGATTAATTTGAGGTAATGCGCTTCGTCATGCGGGATAGACTGCACCTCCTGTATGGGATGACTAATTCTGTCCTTCCTTTCTTCCGTCTGTTTGTCGCCGACTGGTTTACTGGAACGTCTGTGGTTAAGGTTGGGGTTGCCATGGCCTCTTTAACCCTTTCCTTCATCCTCTCTCTCTCTCTTTCTCTCTCGTTTCACCCGCCTCATCTTCTCATCTGAGCCCTAACCTCTGAAAGAGCTAGCTTTTAGGATTTGTTTTATTTCAGGGTTTTTTTTGTCAGGGTGTGTGTGTGTGTGTGTGTGTGTGTGTGAGTGTGTGAGAGAGAGAGAGGAAAAGGGAGAAAGAGAGCCATAGAGAGAGGGAGAGAGAGAGAGAGGGGGAGAGAGAGGGAGAGAGAGGGAGAGGCAAGAAGAAAGAGAGAGAGCTTATCCTCAAACTGAGCAGTGATTGGTCACTTCTAATTGTAGCATCAGTGAGAGCCCAATTGCCTAAAGGGCCAATTAGGTTGAAAATGTTCTGTGTAATTCGTACCAGTGCTGTTATAATAATAGACGACTTTTCCATGACAACCCATATTTAGGAATCACAAATCAGTGGTAAACCATTGTGCCTTCAGCAATCTTGTTTTCCATGCCAGTAGATCTGCTTTAGCCGTTTTCAGTTTTTTAAATGTTTTGAATTAATAGTCATTTGATTGAGGATACATGCTTTTACCATGTTTATATTTGCTTTATTTTTCTGCAAGTAGATAGAGTAGATTACTATACAAGCACATTTATTTCTACCAGTGTGGAAACAGCTAATCGTGTCACTGTGTTGAACTTTGTGGTGGATAAATTGAAATCGTTATCACTCTGAAACTATGGTAGAAAGGTCTACGACCACAGTATTATGAAAAGGGAACGACTCGGATTCGGAAGGAGGATCCGGGGGAGAAGCACATGGACACACAAACCCCTGCCACACGCACCCTTCACCAATCTGGAGAAAAAAAGGGAATTAAAAAGATGTGAACAGGATTCTGCTCTCTGATTGGTCAATAACCAGGATGTAAAGAACAGAGAGATTAATACCCTCAGCATCTTTGGAGCAAGTCCGTTGAGTGTGTTAATCACTTGTACGCCATTCGTGTGTGTGTGTGTGTGTGTGTGTGTGTGTGCGTGCGTGCGTGCGTGCGTGTGTCTTAAAGGATGGCCTCTCTCCTTGTCTTGTCCAGCGCCACCGTCTGTAGTGTGGCGTTTGCATTGCTTTCTCTCCATCTTGGTTTGACTTTGACTTAATGTCTTCATGCACTTCCTTCACACATGTGCCTTACTCGTCTAGCGATATCCTGACTGACTGGGGTGCGACGTATTCAATGTCAACCCCTTAGCTTCGTTCAGGCTATAGGGATTATTTGGTCGAAGGAAACGGTGTGTGTCGAGCCCACGCGTTCTGCAGACCGTCACTCCATAAAGTACAAGAGTAAGACGTATTTGAACTTTTAGATTAAGATGTTGTTTTTGCTGAGGATATGCGGTGATGTTGTGTCGTGTCGAGAAAGGCATTACTGAAATGTTAGCGGTAGTGTACCTAGCACTCCTTCTAGCGTCAAAATGATGCTTAAATTAAGATCCCTCACTAAAGGGTAACTATTGCGCACACTAATTAATTCACTGCACATGATAAATTAGTTATTACAAAGCCCAGTTCGTGTATTTCAGTTCAACACGCTGGGACAGAGGATATGACATAAGCCAAAGTGTTAGAATTTTGATTTGAGATGTTATGTTGTTTTTTTCCTTGTCTTTGTCAATCAGTTGCTAATGTACTTTTTTTTTGTTTTTGTGCACATTACCCATGGAGTCATTTATAAACACATGATCATAATCTGTACACATTTGCACAAAGCACTCACTGTGTTGTACATATGCATAAGTATTGTTTTATGTCACATTTATGATTTTTGTTTTATACTTGTGCATGTGCCAGATTTTGACGTTGTGAAAAACAATGAAAAAGACACCTAATATCAAAATGGTTCTTCTCTTTGAGTCGTGTTTTTTCCTTCCAACACACACTAACGTTTTGCGAAGCAACGAAAGAGATGAGAAAACACAATACTAATTGAATCAAGTTTCTGATAGATATTCGCCATCAATTGAGGTATAATTGATTCATTTGAAGCATGCACTGCCCCTAGTGGTAGTTTCTCCTATGTGCGCACGCCATAGGTTTACGTAGGGCGTGATTGCGCGACCCCTCCCCCCTCCCCAGTCTATCTGGAAAAAGAAAAAAAACTTTTTGTATCGAAGGAATCAACAGCCGCCATCTTGTCGTGGCTCGGAATTAGGATTTCTGTTGAGCACTATTTTTAATTTTGAAACGGACCTTTCGAACCCAGGTTTGACAGCATTTTTCCGTCCAAAAAGAAGTACTCACATCATTTTGGAATTATTTTTGGCGAAAAAACGGGGATTCGATCGGTGTTCGTCGGCCAGAAAACACCAGAATATCTGATTTCCCTTTGAGTGCGGCGCTTCACACAGCTCCTATCGCCGTTCCGAGCACTATTGTTTACCGTGAGCAATCCGAGTCAAGACAGCGACTTGCAGACACATTTGCTCAAATATGTCATTTTCTTGCAGTTTTGCATTTTTATGGAGCTTTAGATAATTTTTGCATGAAGGAATTTGACGTCACTAAAAACGGGTTGTTTGAACGTCCAAAAATAACGACTTGTTGACAGGACTGCAAGAATCCATGAGGATAATTTTAGTTTGAATTTTAACGTTAATTTTTCGATGGAAAATATTTTTATTTCATTAATTTAAAGATAATAATGTGGGTGTTGGGTGTTGGATTATCATGGGGTGAATGGCGGTGGCGAAGCGGGGCGCTATTGCATCTCTTTTGAAAGACACTTCAATGCTAGCAAGGAGTTAGCAAGCAAAATAGCCACAGTAAAGAAGAAAAAAAAAGTGGATGCAACGTTTGTCCACAAAAATTCCTGCAGTAGGATTTCCTTCCGTCTTTGTTCATACATAATCAGAAACGACTACAAAGTATCACCATGGCTGAAAACTTGCTTGATAATAGTATTGGACCCCCCAACTCCAAGCGGCCAAAGCTGAATTCACCTGCGCTGTCAGCTTCGGATGGACCAGGTAAGGCCTTCACACGCACTGGCCGCGACAAAGTTGCACTTGACTCTGTCATGTGATGTGGAATAAAAAGTGGCGTTTGAATGATTCCCCAACACTACGCAGTCATTTTACCAGCTAATATGGTCCAACATTTTGGACCCGGACCAACCTTACCTAGTACTGTGCAGTTGTGGTGTCAAAACTCTGGTTGCTAAGATTCCAGTTTTGTTATGCTAGTTGTCACTTAGCGGGAAAGAGCATCATCATGGTGGGTTAGCAAGCTAGCTTTCATTAAGTGGCCTTCATGTTTGCAATAATAATTGACCGTTACGAAGATTTGGGGCCAACATCACATATACTGCTCCGAGAGGCGCCTGAATAGTTGCAGTGGTGCTAGCAACTGTTAGCTTCCCTACAGCTAAAACCTACTTCAACGTATCATCGGTCCGATATCCTACACTCGTCGAACAGTTCAACATGCACCATCCTCTTATCAATCATATGGACCTTATCTGCACATGCATCAGATCAATATATTGAATTCAAACGATTACAGCATCTATACGCGATTTGTAACTATACCGTATCAAGCCTTTAATGGATAGACTGTCCCTAGAACTGCCCGACTGCTGAGCGCTCAACCCGTCAGATTGTGCGAAACGGTTTGGTAGCAGCATTGGTCGTAAATCTCTCCAAACTAAAGGGAGTGATTGGACCTAGCGGGTCTGCCTTGTGGTCCTAGAGGGTCTGCCTTGTGGTCCTAGAGGGTCTGCCTTGTGGTCCTAGAGGGTCTACACTCTGGTCCTAGAGCGTCTGCATTCTGGTCCCAGAGGGTATGCCTTGTGGTCCCAGAGGGTATGCCTTGTGGTCCTAGAGGGTCTGCATTGTGGTCCTAGAGGGTCTGCATTGTGGTCCTATTGGGTCTGCGTTGTGGTCCCAGAGGGTCTGCATTTTGGTCCTATTGGGTCTGAGTTGTGGTCCCAGAGGGTCTGCGTTGTGGTCCTAGAGGGTCTGCATTGTGGTCCTAGAGTGTCTGCATTGTGGTCCTATTGGGTCTGCATTGTGGTCATAGAGGGTCTGCATTGTGGTCATAGAGGGTCTGCATTGTGGTCCTAGAGGGTCTGCATTGTGGTCCTAGAGGGTCTGCATTGTGGTCCCAGAGGGTCTACATTCTGGTCCTAGAGGGTCTGCATTGTGGTCCTATTGGGCCTGCATTCTGGTCCCAGAGGGTCTGCATTCTGGTCCTAGAGGGTCTGCATTCTGGTCCTAGAGCGTCTGCATTCAAGCCTGCAGTATCTAACGACGTTCCCCGATTGACCTTTTATTTCTGCCTTCTGCCATTGCAGACACAGTCTGGGTTAAACATAGCCGCTGGGAAAGTGTGTGTTGGCGATGCACACCAGCAAAACACAGAACTTTAGAAAGTGCGTCCGTGTACGCTCATGCGTGTACGAACGTGTGTTCAGTGAAGCGAGTGGCAACTTTTCATTGAAGTGTCAGAGCAAACACGTGTCCTGTCGTGGTCGCACGGACCATCTGCCACCTTGGTAGAGTCTGTTTGCCCCCGTGACCCCACATCCCTCCCCCCTTTTCGGACTTTCTCTCTCGCACCCGGCACGCACACGGTCAATTGACACACTACCCTTAAGCAGTCTCTCATCATCAAGCCCTTGTCTAGAACCCAACCCTGCGATTCTTGCTTCCATAACGGTCCTCACATTAAGAAGCCCTTTGTGACACGTTAAGACCCCTTTAATTGACCTCTGAAGTGCTTTTCCCTCCGGCCTCCTTGAAGGAAAAGCAACCCTGAGAAACTGGGTGAAGGGGAAGACTAAGGGGTACGATCCCCACCTTCCCCTTTCTCCCCCTATTCCTCCCCCTTTCAACAAAGTGCTCACGACTGTGTCTTTTCCACAGCTAAAACCCACAGTGGCTTAATGGCAGTTTTTGTTTTGCTTCCTATTTTTTCCTCCCAGGTTTCCCCTCGTTTGAATCCAAACTGGCCCTGTTAGCTCATCTCTCTCTTTCTGCTGCTGCTCCCAGCTGTCAGCTCTCTGGATAGGCTGGGGTGGAGGGAGGAAGAGAGGGGACACACCGTTTTTAAGGGCTTTTTATTCCTGTGATAAGAGCAAGACATACAGGACACATGTTTTTCTTGTGTGTTTTCTGATGCAGCGTAACTGGAACCATTTTATTTCTGACTCTTGATATACTTTCTTATTGACTTTCCTGCCTTTCCGCTGCTTAAATTCTATTCCCTCAAAGTTAGCAGTTGTTGACGGAGCCCTAAATTGTCTTTGTCACCCCTCAGGCGAGGGCTAGGGGGGGTGAGGGGGCAATAGAGGGCCTGTTTTCCCTCTCTCACTGAGGTCCCACGTTGTCCAAATACCCCAGAACCTTGAGCCTAGTACAGCCCGCCTGAGGGCGTTTGGAAGGACAAGTTGTGCATGACTTATTTTTTCGCTTTTCAAGCTTGACATCTGGTTTCGCTGGGTCATTAGCCGTCTACGTGTGTGAATGGACACATGCTCGCTCGCTCGCTCGCTCGGTCTTTCCCTCCTTCCATCCTCTCTCCCCTTCTCTCTTTCCCCTGCTTCTCTTTCTCCCCTCCTTCTCTTTCTCCCCTCCTTCTCTTCCTCTCCTCCTTCTCTTTCTCCCTCCTTCTCTTTCTCCCTCCTTTCCTTCTCTTTTGAATGTTATAATACAGAACGACGGATGCATGCATGCCTTCCCTCAAATCAGTGTGGAGACTGGAATGAATCTGGCTGGCTGACCCCCTCTCTCCCTCTCTCTCCCCCTTTCTTCCTCTCTCTCTCTCTTTCCTTCTAAAACTGCATCATTGCCTTTTATTGACTCCCCACTCCTAGAGACGCTCTAGACATCAGCGTCAATCCTATAGCTTTCATAGTCTTTCACCATTTCCACAACCTTATTACGGATGTCTACAGGCCCTGGCTGGATGTGCCAGAGGAGTCTGCTGGTACCCTTATAGCCGGACCCCCCTAAGCAGAATCGCTCCTCATGACACAGAAAAGGTCTGTGATGGAGGCTGTGACCCCGCGTGCCATGCCAGCACACACACTGCACCGCGTGTGTGTAGCTTGCGGGTTAGACAGAGAAGCACCCATAAGGGAAAGAGCGGCCAGGCTGTACTGCACCTGTCTTGGCCAGACCCAGACCTTGGGCCTTGGCCAAAGGGACGAGGCTGGAACTGGAGGCCAGGCTGCTGGCTCTGTAGACAGGCAGAAGGACAGCCGTGGTCTGGGCGTGCTGGAGGGGATAATTATAGTCCCAGACCTGAGCTATGAGGAAAGGATACTTCTGAGAAAGGAGAGCTTGGAGGAATGGGGGGGGGGGGGTAGAGAGCAGACTGGTATGGATGGGAAGGGGAGGAAGAGAGGGTGAGAAAGTGTGTTGGCATTCTAGGATGGGGAGAGGAGTGGGAGGGCGAGAATGCAAGCGAGGAAGGGTTGTAGGTGGTGAGAGGGGGAAGGGAAGATCAGAAGGGAGAGTGAGGGAGAGCATTCTTGGCAAGATGAGACCCCTTGTGGGGTCGCCTAACCTCCCCCCGTCCCCGTCTCAACAGCGCTCCCAAATCACAACGACGCTTTGCATCTTGGCTTCGTGCCGAAGACCTGGGGCAGTCTTAGTGTGCGTGTGTGCGTGCTGAATTTACAGTCATAGCATGTTTGTGACTGTGCTTCTTTCTCTCTCTGTTGCAAACGCACACACACGGGGGTCAGGGTCAGTGTGTCAGCGTTTACGATGAAGCACCGCTCTGTGGAAGAGCAGTCATGGCAGGACGCCATGGCGACAGGATAAAAAGAGAGAAAGGGAGTGGACAGGGAGCAGGTCCTCGGTCTCCCTCACAGGGAGCACCTGCTTGCTCTGGAGGGAGGGAGGGTGTGGAGGGGGGTGTGGAGGGGGGGATGAGGGTGAAGGGGGAGGGAGGGGGGATGAGGGTGTGGAGGGGGTAGGGTATGGAAGGGGGAGGGACGGATTGAAGGGAGGGAGAGAGGGAATGGAGAGAAAGAGAGGCAGGGTGCGGAGGGGGAGGAAGGGAGAGAGGCAGGGTGTGGAGTGTGTGGAGGGAGGGAGTGAAAGGAGGCAGGGTGCGGAGTGTGTGGAAGGAGGGAAGATTTGAAGAACATCAATGTTTACTCAGGGCAATGTGCAAGCCAAATGGGCAGGACCCTGCTGGATAACACACCCTGAATCTCAACAAGGAGAGAGGACAAGACAGGCGAGAGGAGGACAAGACATGCGAGAGGAGGACAAGACAGGCGAGAGGAGGGCAAGACAGGCGAGAGGAGGACAAGACATGCGAGAGGAGGACAAGACAGGCGAGAGGAGGACAAGACATGCGAGAGGAGGGCAAGACAGGCGAGAGGAGGACAAGACAGGCGAGAGGAGGACAAGACATGCGAGAGGAGGGCAAGTCCCAGGCTCTGGAGGAGGCCCAGACAGGCGAGAGGAGGGCAAGACAGGCGAGAGGGTGACCAGGCCAGAACAGGCTAGAACAGGGCAGAACAGCCTGCAGGGGAACTCTGCATCGATCCCATTAATTCAAGAAAACTCCTGCCTTTTATTGAGCTGTGCTGTAGTAGGAGCAGCAGTGAAACAGGCAGGCGGTCATGCAGGCAGGAAGGGCAACATGAAGACGCACAGGGAAAGAGGAAGCAGTTGGACCTCTAAGCTGTTTCCATTTATTTCTACTTTCTACTTTACTCACAACACCGCAGGTCTCAGGGCCCTGTGGGATACACTTGCTGAATCGCAACTAACACACACACCACAACAGTCACACACACACACACACACACACACAACACACCACACACACACACACACACACACTGAGATTTCTGGTAGTTAGATGTTAGAAGACTAGCTTAGGGCAGAGGCTATAGCATTAGGACTAATCCACTGAGAGCAGTATGGGTTCAATTATGGGACTGGTACAGTGACAATTAAAACTGGCATTTCTTCACCGCAATTGGCCTCTATCACCAGGCAATTAACACCCCCCTACACACATACACACACATACACACACATACACACACATACACACACATACACACACACACAAGATTCTTTCACATCTTAATCACTCTCTCATCCCTTCCAAATCACAACTCCCTGAGCGCTACACTTTACGTTCACACTTCCTGGGGGCCGAGATCCTAATATTCTCCCTCCCTCCCTCCCTCCCCCCCCTCCCTCCTCCCTCCTCTCTCCCTCCCTCCTCCCGTCCCTCACTCCCTCTCTCTCCCTCTACCTCCTCTCTCGCCTCCTCTCTCTCTGTCTCCTCCCCCACCTCTCTCTCCTCCTCCCTCCCTCTGTCTCTCCCTCCCCCCCTCCCCTCCTCTCAGTCTTGTCAAAGACAACCACAGGAAGTGGCCTGGGTGTTGTTCACCCTCATTGGTGTAGACTGCCAGGTGGGACACGGCAACAGCTGGGCCCCTTGCTAGCGCTAGCAGTCTGGCGGCTGACTGCGTCACTTAACAGACTGGGCGCTAGGCTGGTTAGCAGCACATTAGCACCAGCGTGCACCGTAGTTAGCGCGTTAGCCCCCCTCCCCTCCCAAGCACGAGTGGATACTGTGGTTAGCCACTAGCGCATCAGCTCATTAGCGCTGATGCACAGACCTAGTTAGAGCTTGCCTTAGCTTTAGCGGAAGGCTGCTGCACGTTAGCATGTGATTGATGAAGGCGTTGGTATGTGGGTGAGCAGGCTGTGTTGGAGGGGGCGTTAGGGGATAGGTGATACTGGATGTATGCATTTGGGATTTCATACTCCAGTTAGTTCACATGGACCAGGCCAGACTGCACGAACGAAGCTATGAAATAGTCCGATCTGAACAGTTCTCAGTGGTGGTCAAAACAGATTGGAACACTACATTCCAGGTTGCAGTTGACGATGACATTTTTGGATGGGTTTTATTTGCATGTATGTTGTGGTCTTAAATTCTCTGGGAAATAACCCTCCTCTCTCACCTCCCTCCCTTCTCCCCTCCCTCCTCTCCCCTTCTCTCCCTCTGTGTTTCTCCCTTTCTCTCTCCTCTCATTTCCTTTCCTCCTCCCCCTCTCACCTCTTCCTCTCTCCCCCACTCTTCCTTCCCCCTCCTCACCTCTCCTCACATCAACTCTCCTCATATCACCTTTTCTCTTCCCATCTCTCCTCTCCTCCATATCCTCTCCCCTCTCCTCCATATCCTCTCCCCTCTCCTCCATCCCCCTCTCCCTCCCCACCTCTTCCTTCTCCCTCCCCACCTCTTCCTTCTCCCTTCCCCATCCTCTCCTTCTCCTCCTCACCTCTTCCTTCTCCCTCCCCACCTCTTCCTTCTCCCTCCCCACCTCTTCCTTCTCCCTCCCCACCTCTTCCTTCTCCCTCCCCACCTCTTCCTTCTCCCTCCCATCCTCTTCTTCTCCTCCTCACCTCTTCCTTCTCCTTCCCCATCTCTTCCTTCTCCTCCTCCACCCTCTTTCTCTCCTCCCCACCTCTCCCCTCTCCTCACAGATCTCTCCTGGGACGACCTGGAGAACGACCTTCCGGAGGAGCTGAAGAACCTCCCCAATGGCGGCGACCAGGGCCTGTCCTCCTCGCTCTCCTCCAACGGGGGCTCGGCCCCGCCCACTGGCCCTGGAACCCCGGGAGGCCTGGGCCCTGGAGGGGGCACCGCCTCCCCCACTCTCCTCCTGGACGCGGCCGCCAAGCACAAGCAGCTGTCTGAGCTGCTCCGTGCCGGCAGCGCCTCCAGCCTGACCTCGGCCAGCCCCCAGCCCGGCAGCGTGGGGGGTCAGCTGGGTCTGGCGCTGGGGAAGAGCCCCCTGGGCGTGGGCCAGGGCTCCCCCAACCACCAGTCTCCGCAGGCCCAGAAAGCAGGAACGCCCACGGGGCCGCAGAACAACAACAGCACGGGAGCTGCCATGGGGCTCGGAGCTGGCTTCAACCAGGCCATGGGGCCCCACTCAGGACTCCTAGCCCAGGGAGGGCAGCCCCAGGCCGGACAGGTGATGAACGGAGGCCTGGGGGCTGGAAGGGGCCGGGCGCAGTACCAGGGGCAGATGCAGGGGGCCCCAGTTGGGGGCGGAGGAGGAGGAGGTGCGGGAGGTTCGATGGCGGAGACGTTGGTCCAGGGGCAGGGGGGACAGCAGGCTGCTGGCATGAACAAGGTAAGATAGAGGAGAGACTGCACACACCCACTCACACAACAACAAACAGCATAGAGAGGGGGGGGGGTGTGACAGTGAGAGAGACACACACATGCTCAGACAGAGAGCAAGAGACAGACACAGAGTGAGAGAGACAGAGAGACAGACAGACAGACAGACAGATCCAACTGGTCAGTGGGAGGTAGGCAGGCAGTCCGGCTGCTCGTTAGGCAGGCTTGACTCATTGTTTGGTTGGTTCCCTTCTGGAGGCTGAGTGCAGCAGTGTTTCTTCCAGACTAGCATCTTCAGAGAGGATGCATACCATCCCCCAACTCCCCCACAGCCTCCCTCTGTAGCGCACCATGGTGTGTGTGTCTGTCTCTCTGTGTGTGTGTCTGTGCGTCTGTCTGTCTGTGTGTGTGTCTGTGCGTCTGTCTGTGTGTGTGTGTGTGTGTGTGTGTCTGTGTGTGTGTGTGTGTGTGTGTACAAGTGCACGTGTTGCTTTGCGTCCACACGCTCCGCGGCGGCAGGGCTCACTGGCGTGTTCCGTGCTGCTGCCAGTCTCAGTAGCCAGAGGTGCTTAGTGGGCGGGGTGACGAGCTGGGAGGAGGCGGAGCTGGGGTCGCTAAGCGCTGCTCTCTCTCTCAGACCTGGAATCACTCCAGCCGAGACTTGGGACAACACGAGGAGGCAGGGCACACTCCAAATGGCTAGTGTGTGTGTGCGTACGTTTCTGTGCGTGTGTGCTTATGTGTGTGTGCGTGTGCGTGCGTGTGGCAGCTAGTTGTCTTATTGGCTTGCCCCCAGCTCTTTGTCTGACTTCCTTATAGTTCATCCTGCTGTGAGGCTGCTGGTGACAGGCCAGTCACTGTTATCACACGTTCAGTTACTGTCAAGGGGGGTTCTCAAGAGTGAATTTGAAGTGTGTAGTGTGTGTAGCGTGTGTGTGTGTGTGTGTGTGTGTGTGTGTAGTCATGAATTGTTTGCCTAAGCCCCCTGACACTACTGTGGTTTAGCAGGAAATCAATAGGAAACCATCCGTTCTGCTGGCTGGTGGTCAACGCGCGCACACACACACACACACACACACACACACACGCTTGCATGCATACGAACAGTAAGATCTGTCCAACACCACAACACATACACACACAGGGTAGTCCAAAACCACAACGTGACAAGATAAAATAGGTTTTGTGTAGGTAACCAAAAGTGCCAACATACCCAGAGAGACATGATGGTTTCAGAGACAAACTGATGGGTGTTTAGAGCCAGATGTGTGCGGGTGTGTTTTCTCTTTGGTTCACGTCGTAAATCTGTCTGTAGATGCACATGCGTGTTTTCTCCCCTCTCCTTCACTGTGTGTTTGTGTGTGTGTGTGTTTTCTCCCCCCTCCTTCACTGTGTGTGTGTGTGTGTGTGTGTATTTTCTACCCCCTCCTTCACTGTGTGTGTGTGTTTTCTCCCCCCTCCTTCACTGTGTTTGTGTGTGTGTGTTTTCTCCCCCCTCCTTCACTGTGTTTTCTCCCCCCCTCTTTCACTGTGTGTATGTGTGTTTTCTCCCCCCTCCTTCACTGTGTTTGTGTGTGTGTGTTTTCTCCCCCCTCCTTCACTGTGTCTGTGTGTGTGTGTGTGTGCGATCGCTCCCTTGTCTTTCTCCTGGTTGGCTGCAGGCCTCCCTGTTGTAAATCACATTAGCAGAGGCCTCTTAAGGGTTCCAGTGTGAAGAGAGAAGGACAAGAGAAAGATGGATGGAAGGAACGAGGAGCCTGAATTTACTCCTCTAGTCTGGAGGGGGAGGGGGGAGGAGGGGGAGGAGGGAGGCTAGCAGTTGTGTAGCCTGTTGCTGTGCGGAGTGTGTCAGGTGGAGTGTGTCAGGTGGAGTGTGTCAGGTGGAGTGTGTCAGGTGGAGTGTGTCAGGTGGAGTGTGTCAGGCGGAGTGAGCAGGAGTGTGTCAGGCGGAGTGAGCAGGAGTGTGTGCGTGTTGCCGTGAGCTCAGCTGTGTTTCGGTGCTGGTCCTTGGCTGTCTCAGCTGGGTCTCTATCTGGTCTGTTGGAGTGCTGTCAACCACCCTGAAAGAGGTGGAGGGGGAGAGTAGAGGAGGAGGGGGAGAGTAGAGGAGGTGGAGGGAAGGGGAGGGGATGACAGATGTTGATCGTGTTTGGGGGCTCCCACACTACCTAGTTTGGGCTGATCAAGACTTCACAGAAATGAAGAGATTGTGTGTGTGTGTGTGTGTGTGTTGGCTGTATGTTGGGTGTGTGTGTGTTAGGTGGGTGTGTGTGTTGGCTGTGTGTGTGTGTTGGCTGTGTGTGTGTGTTGGCTGTGTGTGTGTGTTGGCTGTGTGGCAGCAGCGTGGTGGTTGCCAGACTGGCAGTGTCCTGGTTTTGGAGAGGGGACATGTTCAGACTAATTAGACCTGCAGGCCCTGCCCCCTCCCTGGCTCTCTGACACGGAGGCTGTCAGCACCGTCACCATGGGAATCAAGACACCGTTTTGTAATTGTTCCTGTGGTGCGGCTGGGCAGGAAGAAGGAGGAGAATTGACTGTGACACTCAGAAGAGTGTTGCTACTTGGATGTTAACTTAGTTCTGATCCACTGTTTTCCCTCTCTCCCTCCATCCCTCCCTCCTTCTCTCCCGCTCTCCCTCCTTCCCTCCCTCAGATGGGGCTGGGAAGTAACGGGGGTCCGTTTGTGGGGGCGCAGGGGTACGGGGGGCAGGGGGCAGGGGTGAACAAGGCGACCCTCTCTAACAGCTTGCCCCCCTTCCCTACTGAGCTGAAGGGAGCCGCTGTTACCAGCCTCCCAAACCTGGTGAGGAGCGCACACACACACACACACATGCACGTACGCGTACAGACACACATACATACATACACACAGAACTATATATACACGATTAGTAACCTCTACTAACATTTTTCCAACTTTCTCTTTCTCCCCACTCCTCCTCCCTTCTCTCCCCCACTCCTCCTCCTCCCTTCTCTCCCCCACTCCTCCCCTCTCCTCCCATCCTCCCTTCTCTCCCCCACTCCTACTCTCTCCTCCTCCCTCCTCTCCTTCTCCCTCCTCTCCTACCTCCTCCCACATGCACTACGCGTACAGAACACCACATACATACCATACAACACAGAACGTATTATATACCGATAGTAACCCTCTACTAACATTTTTTCCAACTTCTCTTTCCCCCACTCCTCCCCCTTCTCTCCCCCACTCCTCCTCCTCCTCTCGTCCCCCCACTCCTCCTCCTCCCTTGCTCATCCCGCCACTCCCTCCCCTCTCCTCCCTATCCTCCCTTCTCTCCCCCACTCCTACTCTCTCCTCCTCCCTCCTCTCCTTCTCCCTCCTCTCCTACCTCCTCCTGTCCTCCCTCCTCTCCTCCTCCCTCCTCTCCCCAGGCCCAGCTCCAGCAGCAGTCCCAGCAGCAGCTGCCCTCAGTGGGCACGGTCCCAGGCGTGCCGGCCGGCGTGGTCCCCGGGGCCTCCATCTCCTCGGTGCCGGCAGGGGCGGGCCCCACAGCCGACCCGGAGAAACGCAAGTTGATCCAGCAGCAGCTGGTGCTGCTCCTCCACGCCCACAAGTGCCAGCGGAGGGAGCAGGCCAACGGGGAGGTGCGGGCCTGCGCCCTGCCCCACTGCCGCACCATGAAGAACGTCCTCAACCACATGACCCACTGCCAGGCCGGCAAGTCCTGCCAGGGTCAGTGGCCTTTACTGTTGCCTTTGCTTTTCAATAGGGGTTTTCATTCTTTATCCTCAATCTTTCCATCTAGCTTTCACTCTCTCGCTTTCACTCTCGCTGTCTCTCTTGAACACATATACACACTCTGTCTGTCTCTCTTGCACACATACACACACTCTGTCCGTCTCTCTTGCACATACACATACACACACACACACACTCACACACACACACACTCGGTGTATGTCCCTCGCGTACAAACACACTCTCAGCCTGTCTGTGTCATGCATACGCACGCAGTATCTCTCCCACATCTCTCTAACCCTATCGTTCATCCTTCTTCAGCAGTTGACTTCCTCCAGCTCCAGACAGTTTGATGACAACCTGAGGTGGCTCAATGAAAGCTCAGCTAATGAGATAGCCCCTCCAGACCCTCATGTTGATCTATCGCACACACTCACACACACACTCACACACACACACACTCCCTCACATACTCACACTCTCACACACACACACACAGTCTCACTCGCACACACACTCTCGCTCACACACACAGTCTCACTCGCACACACACTCTCACTCACACACACAGTCTCACTCGCACACACACTCTCCAGCCAGTCTCATTTAAATCTGGCCGACGGACCTCGTTGTTCTTGGAATCTGAATGCCTTAGTTTAATTTCAAGCCAAACACACAGAGGCCCAGTCGAGAGAGACGTGTGTGTGTGTGTGTGTGTGCGTCGGGCCAACTCATTTCCTCTGGTCCTCTGTGCCACTGAAATAACCAGAGAAAGGTCTGTTGCTCATCAGTGATTGTTATCAGGGTTGCGATGATACTTTTCTTTGAACACGCCTAGAGACGGCCTTTTCCCTGGTGTGAGGGGCGGTTGAGGGTGTCTCTGGACCATGCTTGAACACACCAGAATAAGGATGTGAATCCTCCTTGTCTTTTGAAAGGGTGCTGTCGGCCTTCAGGCTTTCGGAGGTCGTTGTTTTGCTGCAGTTTATTGCCGCAAAGTGTTTCGCTCCAATAAACCACATAAAATGTTGCGGTGTTTCAAGCTATCCTGCCTGCCCTGTGATACTGTGTTGTGTTTCAAACTATCCTGTCCCCCCTGTGATACTGTGTTGCGGTGTTTCAAACTATCCTGCCCCCCCTGTTATATTGTGTTGTGATGTTTCAAACTATCCTGCCCCCCCTCTTATATTGTGTTGTGATGTTTCAAACTATCCTGCCCCCCTCTTATATTGTGTTGTGATGTTTCAAACTATCCTGCCCCCCTCTTATATTGTGTTGCGGTGTTTCAAACTATCCTGCCCCCCCTGTTATATTGTGTTGTGATGTTTCAAACTATCCTGCCCCCCTCTTATATTGTGTTGTGATGTTTCAAACTATCCTGCCCCCCTCTTATATTGTGTTGCGGTGTTTCAAACTATCCTGCCCCCCTCTTATATTGTGTTGTGATGTTTCAAACTATCCTGCCCCTCTCTTATTGTGATGCGATGTTTCAAACTATCCTGCCCCCCTCTTATATTGTGATGCGATGTTTCAATCTATCCTGCCCCCCTCTTATATTGTGATGCGATGTTTCAATCTATCCTGCCCCCCTCTTATATTGTTGCGATGTTTCAAACTGTCCTGCCTCCTCCCTCTCTCGCTGCAGTGGCCCACTGTGCCTCGTCCAGACAGATCATCTCCCACTGGAAGAACTGCACGCGGCACGACTGTCCTGTCTGCCTGCCGCTGAAGAACGCCAGCGACAAGAGAACCCAGCAGCGTGAGTACAGCTTCCTCTGTCTGACACAGCGCCCCCTAGGGGCTCACATGCAACACTGGGGGCCGGACCCTCAGTGTCTGCGCTGACACTAGTGGAGAGGAGGGGACTGGGGAGAAAGATGTGAGAGGAATGGAGGGTTGTGCGGTGGGTAGACTGTCTGGAGGGGGAGAGAGCAAGGGAGGGCGAGGTTGGAAAACGAGCAGGGGAGAAGGAGAGGGAGAGGAAAGGGGAGAGGGGAGAGTAGAGAGGAGAAAGGAGAGGAGAAGGAAGAAGAGGAAAAGGTGGATAAAGACAAGGAAGAGGAGGGGTGGAGGAAAGAAGAGAGAGAGGAGAGAGAGAGGAATGGGGGAAAGTGTCAGGATAGAGACAGGGAGAGAGACTGTCAGGAGAGACTGGGTACACTGGCATGTTGTGCTGAGCGATTGGCTGGTGTGTCGGTGACTCATTTCAGTCCCATGCTGCTTGACTTGACTGACTGCCTGGACCAGAGCTGCTGCCTGTCTCTCCTGCTGCCTGTCTCTCCTGCTGCCTGTCTCTCCTGCTGCCTGTCTCTTCTACTGCTGCTGCCTGTCTCCCTGCTGCCTGTCTCTCTGCTGCCTGTGTCTCTGTTCTCTCCTGCTGCCTGTCTATCCTGCTTGCCTTCTCTCTCTGCCTTCTCTCTCTCTGCTTCTCTCGTCTTCTCTTCTCTCTCTCTCTCTCTCTCTCTCCCTGCGTCTCTCCTCTCTCTCTCTCTCTCTCTGTCCTGCTGCTCCTCATGTTCTCCCTGCTGTGCTCTGCAGCCACAGCTCTCCTCCCCCACCCACTTTTTCACTCATTTTTCTGTTTCTGTTTATTTCTTTATCCTCCCCCCTTCTGCTCTTACTTTTCTTCTCTCTCTCTCCACCTCCCTCTCTACTCCTTCTCTTTCCACTTCTTATCACTCTATCTTTGGTTTGTCTGTTTCACTCTCCCTCTGTCTCTCCCTCTCTCCCTCCCTCTCCCTGTCTCTCCCTCTCTCTCCCTGTCTCTCCCCTCTCTCTCCCTCTGTCTCTTGCTCCTTGTCTCCCTCTCTCTCTCTCTATCTCTCTCTCTCCCTGTCTCTCCTTCTCTCTCTCCCTCTGCCTCTCCCACTCTTGAGTATGATGCATGCTGGAGAGCCCAGCGCTTTGGCTGACTTTACTGCTGCCAGCACAAACACAGACACACGCACGCCCGACCCAGGCATGAACTCACAGCCACACGCAAATCAGAAACATGCCCCCCGCTTGCCCCCCCAAAGGGATTTATGTATTTATTCAGTTCAGCCGTGGGTGAAATACCCAGATGAACACACAAGTCATTGGTTCACACTGCTCTGCCTTGTGACAGACATCTCTCCTGTGACATTGGTGCTGTGTGGATGGACACTCATTCATGCCCGCATCTGTGTCCGCGAGCCCACAACCTGAGTTAGATGTTAGTTGACATATCAATACTGTGTCTTAACTCTCCCTTCTCACTCTCTCCTCCCCTCTCACTCTCTCCTCCCCTCTCACTCTCTCTTCCCTCTCCTCTCACTCTCTCTTCCCTCCCCTCTCCTCCCCTCTCACTCTCTCCTCCCCTCTCACTCTCTCCTCCCCTCTTCTCCCTCCCCTCTCACTTTCCCCTCCCCTCCACAGCCCTACTTAGCCCCCCCAGCTCGTCCCTCCAGACGTCCCTGTCTCCCTCGGTGGTGTCAGGCCAGCCCGGTGTGTCCTCCTTGGGGGCGGCGACCCCCATCGACCCCAGCTCCATGCAGAGGGCCTACGCTGCCCTGGGGCTGCCCTACAGCAGCCAGGGCCCTGGCCAGAGCCCAGCCCAGCAGGCTGCCTCACCGCTCCCCCAGCAGATCAGACCTCTCAGTGCACTCGGTAAAGACACCTGTGTCTCTCAGGCAGCAGTGGCAATGCTGTGACGATTAAAGGGACAGTCCGCCCAAAACAACAACAAAAGGATTCAAAACTAAAGAGAAAAAGACTGGGGCCTCTAACGTTTCATAGGGATCCGCTCAAATACGGATGTTTGGAAAATGACAATTGCTTGTCCCCCCCCCCTCCTATCTCCAGGCAACCAGATGACACTAGGGGGAGGAGCCCTGGGCGTGGCTTCGTCGGAGCAGACCAGCCTTCACACAGACTCCGCCCTCTCGAACACGCTCAACGCCAACAAGTGAGTCATGTGATGCTAAGCTCCGATCCAAGGATCTGTTGATCTCAGCAGCAGTGTGACCACACAGCACCACGCCTGGAACTACATTCACACTGGAATCCACTTCCTCATCAAACAAGATGAGTAGGATGGTTAACCTTGTCCTCACTCCTTGTCCCTCCCCTCCCTGTCCTCCCCCTCTCTCCCTGTCTTCCCCCTCCTCCCCCTCACAGTCAGCTGCTGTCAGAGGGTCCAGGGCTGGGCTCTGTGGGGTCGCTGCCCACAGCTGCTCCCCTCTCAGCCGGTGGCGTCAGGAAGGCCTGGCATGAGCACGTCACCCAGGACCTCCGCAACCACCTCGTCCACAAGCTGTACGACTCACACACACACACACACACACACGTAGCCTCGTGTGAACCCTAGGCTGGGTGATTGACTCTTTACTATCTCCCTCCCTCCTGTGTGCAGAGTCCAGGCCATCTTCCCCACCCCGGACCCTGCAGCTCTGAAGGACAGGAGGATGGAGAACCTGGTGGCCTACGCCCGGAAGGTGGAGGGGGACATGTACGAGTCAGCCAACAGCAGGGTGGGGGCGCGTCTGTCCTGTTTGTGTCTGTCTGTCTGTGTGTCTCTCTCTCTCTCTTGCTCTCACACACTCTCTCTGTCTCTGTCTCTCTCTCTCTCTCTCTCTCTCTCTCTCTCTCACACACACTCTCTCTGACGGTCCTGTCCTCCTCAGGATGAGTACTACCACTTCCTGGCAGAGAAGATCTACAAGATCCAGAAGGAGCTGGAGGAGAAGCGGAGATCTCGGCTGCAGAAGCAGATCATCAACCAGGCTCCGTTAGCTGCCCAGCAGCAGGCCCAGAACCAGGCCCAGAGCCAGAACAGCAGCCTGGGGCAGGCTGGCCGGACGCAGAGTGAGAGGAACCACACACACACACACAGTGTGTGCACACTGGTCCAATCATACAAACATCAATCATCTGAACTTACACTCCTTCATTCCTCCCTCCTCAGATGGACCTGGCGTGCCAAACCAGATCCTGAACCGTATGCAGGTGTCTCAAGGTACCTTCCTGCCCCCTGACCTACCCCCTCCACCTGGTACCTTCCTGCCCCCTGGCCTACCCCCTCCACCTGGTACCTTCCTGCCCCCTGACCTGCCCCCTCCACCTGGTACCTTCCTGACCCGCTCCCTCTCCTCCACCTCATGGCTGGGTAGGAAATGGATGAGGTCTTACTGTGTGTCTGACTGTGTGTGTGTGTGTGTGTCCAGGGATGACCCAGTATGGCTCCATGACGCTGCCCAGCGTCCAGATGTCCCAGTTGTCCCAGATGTCCCAGATGTCCCAGTCCCCCATGGGAGCCCGTGCTGCCTCTCCCATGGCTCACCCTCAGCACCACAGCATGGGCTCTGTACCATCGGTGAGACCCACACACACTACACACTCTCTCTCTCACACACACACACACTCTCTCTCTCACACACACACACTCTCTCTCTCACACACACACTCTCTCTCTCTCTCTCACACACACACACACTCTCACACACACACACATTACATACACTACACATGTCACACACACAGTACACACACACACTCTCACACACACACACATTACATACACTACACATAGTACACACACACACACTCTCTCACACACACACACAGACATTACATACACTTCACATGTCACACACACACAGTACACACTACACACACATTTCCTCACATATCACACATGCATGCACACACACACGTACACACATTTGTCCACGTTCAATTATCATAGCCTGGCAATGAAAGCAGCTCTCAGCCATGACTCACCAGATGAATAAAGAGAGTATTTTTAGTGGCCCTTCTCCCTCTGAGAGCAGCGGCCCTTTGTGGACTTTCTAATGCCGTCGCCCCGCCCCCCCACAGACGAGCCGTCCTCATTTGCTGCTTCAGGCGCCAATCAACTAGCCTTCCATCCTATCAAACCCTTCTGTGTCATAAGGGGAGGGATCTGGTTACAGACGCACGGATGCTTATTTTAGTTTCCTCAATGATGCCCCTAGGTTTTGAGTCACAGCTGTGTGTGTGTCTGTGTCTGTGTGTCTGTGTGCGTGTGTGTGTGTGTGCGTGCGTGTGTGTGTGTGTGTGCGCACGCTTGTGGTAATTGCTGAATTCCACTCCCAGCTAACCTCTGAGAAGAGGTATGGAACAGAGTGATTGGAACAGCGAGGCAGCTCTGTGTAGCTGACTGCTTCCTGCCACGCTGTGTTCTAGCTAACAGCTTCTGTCCTTCAGACATTTTAGACATGGTGAAAAGTCAAGTGAACTGAAGTGGCAATACTAAATGACTTGCTATGGACTTCCTGGTGGCACACTTTTCTACCAAGCAACTGACACCTAATTGCCTCCCTCCCTCCCTCCAGATGGGCCTGTCTCCGTCCAGGATGCCCCAGGCTCCAGGCCTGCTGGGGGCCCACGGCGGGGGGTCCAGCATGGTAGGCCAGACAGCTGGCCAGGGCCAGGGGGGCCAGTTCCCCCCGGGGGCCACCTCCGTCACCCCCACAGTGGGGCCCGGCCAGTCCCCAGCCCAGGCAGCTGTCACACAGGTGAGACCTGGAGGGAGGGAGAGGGTGGGTGGACAGAAGGATGGATGGCTAGGGAGGGGGCGAGCGAGGTTATGTTGTGCTGTGTTACTAGAAAGAGAGAGAGGCGTCCACCACTAACCCTCACGCTCAGGCTACCTCTAGCTGCTGTCTCTTCCCTGGTCCTCCTGTCTGATCTCTCTGTGTGTCTCTCTGTCTGTCTGCTCTCCTCCATGTTTGTCTCTGTGCTTCTCTTTCCTTGTGTGTGTGTGTGCGTGCGTGCACACACACACGTGTGTGTGTGTGTGTGTGTGTGTGTGCGTGCGTGCGTACACGTGTGTGTGTGTGTGTGTGTGTTATTCCCTCTCCTCAGCACCAGTCCCAGCAGCAGTCCAGCGCTAACCTCCCCATCAATGCGCTTGGCCCTTCCTCCTCTTCCTCCTCCTCCCAGCCCTTGCTCCACCCTACACCTCCGCCAGCCCCCCCCTCCTCCTCCTCCTCCTCCTGCTCCTCCTCCTCTTCCTGCTCCTCCTCCTCTGCCGTGGGGCCCACTAACCTGCAGCCTCCTCTCCAGTCCTCCTCCAGTCGCAGCTCCACCCCCACCCTCCCCTGCCCCGCCCCGGCCCAGGGGGGCACCCCGCCCCGCCCCGCCCAGCCCCCTTCGGAGACGCTGCCGCCCCCCACCACGCCGGTGAGACTGAGACCGCATGCCCGCTCACCCCTCCACCCCCCC
>BROE01000002.1:3971219-4020932 GCA_036571765.1 Plecoglossus altivelis
CAGCGTGAGCCTGGGGGGAGGGAGAGGGTGGGTGGACAGAAGGATGGATGGCTAGGGAGGGGGCGAGCGAGGTTATGTTGTGCTGTGTTACTAGAAAGAGAGAGAGGCGTCCACCACTAACCCTCACGCTCAGGCTACCTCTAGCTGCTGTCTCTTCCCTGGTCCTCCTGTCTGATCTCTCTGGTGGTCTCTCTGTGGTGTTTCGCTCCTCCTTCCATGTTTGTCTCTTGCTTTCCTTTCCTTGTGTGTGTGTGTGTGTGTGTGCCGTGTGTGTGTTTTTTGTGTGCGTGTGTGTGTGGCGGTGCGTGGACAACACACCACGTGTGTGTGTGTGTGTGCTGTGTTATTCCCTCTCTCTCAGCCACCAAGTCCCAGCAGCACAGTCCAGCGCTTAACCGTCCCCATCAATGCGCTTTGGCCCTTCCTCTCTTCCTCCTCCTCCCAGCCCTTGCTCCACCCTACACCCTCGCCAGCCCCCCCTCCTCCTCCCTCCTCCTGCCTCCTCCTCCTCTGTCCTGCTCCTCCTCCTCTGCCGTGGGGCCCACTAACCTGCAGCCTCCTCTCCAGTCCTCCTCCAGTCGCAGCTCCACCCCCACCCTCCCCTGCCCCGCCCCGGCCCAGGGGGGCACCCCGCCCCGCCCCGCCCAGCCCCCTTCGGAGACGCTGCCGCCCCCCACCACGCCGGTGAGACTGAGACCGCATGCCGCTCACCCCTCCACCCCCCCCCCCCCCCCCCCCCAAACTTCCCCCATACCTCCTCACGTACACCTAGCACAGGTCACCTGACCGTCCATGTGTCCGCCTGTCTGTCTGCATCCCAGCGCTCCACTCAAGGAATCATGGGACTTGGAGTTCCAGCTCACCTGGTCCTTGTCCTGGCCTGACACTCTGTTTCCTCCCTGCACATCGCTCCTCCTCCTGCCGCTCGCTTTGTTCGTTCCCCGTCTCGCTCCTCCTCCTTTTTACTCACCCTTTAGTTTCCTCTCGTTCTGTCATTCTTCTCAGTCTTCCTCCTTGTTCATCCCTCCTGCTTTCTCTCATTCTCTTCATTGTCTTGTTGTTAACTCCTTGTTCCTCTCTCTCTCTACCTCTCTTTCTACCTCTCTTTCTACCTCTGCCTCTCTGCCTCTCTCTCCCTCTCTCTCTCCCTCTCTCTCTCTCTACCTCTCTCTCCCTCTCTCTTTCTACCTCTCTCTCTCTACCTCTCTCTCTCTTTCTCTACCTCTCTCCCTCTCCTTCTCTCTTTCTACCTCTCTCTACCTCCCCAGCTGTCCCAGTCGGGGGCCAGTCTAGATAACCGTGTTCCCACCCCAGCTTCTGCTGCCAGTGCCGACCACCTGCACTCCCAGCATGCCCTGCCAGACCTGCCGGGCCAGGAGCCCAAGGTGGAACGCCACGAGGTGGCCATCGGGGGCAAGACGGAGCCCAAGATAGAGGTGTGTGTGTGTGTGTGTGTGAGCACATTCTTTCAGCTTACTTATTCAGCCAGGTGTAGCTACACCCCTTCCTTAACCGCCCCTAACCAATCACCTTCCGATTGTTTCAGACGGAGGACGACTGCGGTTCGCTGTCAGTCAAGAAGGAGGAGTCTGAGGAGAAGCACGAGCCAATGGAGGTGGAGGAGAAAAGAGTGGACCCGAAGGCGGAGCCCCGAGAGGAAGAAGGAGGAGCCAACGGAACCGTTTCCTCATCCCCTCCTCTGTCCCGGAGGAAGAGTGAGTACAGGGGAGAGAGGGGAGGAGAGGGAGAGAGGGGATGAGGGGGAGAGAGTGATGTTGTGACTAACCAGCTGCTCCTGTCATCTTCTTTCCTCCTCCTCTATTTTGTTCCTCCTGCTTTCTCTCCTCCTCCCCTCTTCTTCTCTCACCCTCTCCTCCCCTCTTCTTCTCTCACCCTCTCCTCCCCTCTCCTCTCCTTTCCTCCAGTCTTCAAGCCAGAGGAGCTGCGTCAGGCTCTGATGCCCACCCTGGAGTCTCTGTACAGGCAGGACCCTGAGTCTTTACCCTTCAGACAGCCAGTAGACCCCATGGTGCTGGGCATCCCTGTGAGGAGACACACACACACACACACTCACTCACTCACTCACACACTTACAGACACCAGCACAGCAGTACAGACCACCTAACCCCCTCCCCCTCCTCCAGGATTACTTTGACATAGTGAAGACCCCCATGGATCTGTCCACCATCAAGAGGAAGCTGGACACGGGTCAGTACCAGGAGCCCTGGCAGTACGTGGACGACATCTGGCGCATGTTCAACAACGCCTGGCTGTACAACCGCAAGACGTCGCGCGTCTACAAGTACTGCTCCAAGCTGGCTGAGGTGTTTGAGCAGGAGATCGACCCTGTCATGCAGGGCCTGGGCTACTGCTGCGGGCGGAAGGTGAGGAGGAGGAGGAGGAGGAGGAGGAGGGAGGGAGAGAGGGTTCGGGGCATGAGGGAAGAGGAGAGAGAGGAGTCTTTTTAGGATGATGACTGACCTTCTGTCCTCTCCCTCATCCTCTCCTCATCCTCTTCCTCCTCCCAGTATGAGTTCTCTCCCCAGACTCTTTGCTGCTATGGAAAACAGCTCTGCACTATCTCCCAGGCAGGGACCTACTACAGCTACCAGAACAGGTGTGTGTCGTCCCTGTATCCGTGTGGGTGTGGGTGTGTGTGTGTGTGTCCCAGTCATACTGCCAGCATGCCTATAGTCAGCTCTCGCAGTTCCGATGACACAGCTCCCTGGCACCCCCAGCAGGCTGAGACCTGGAACTGCAGCGCAGCGCACAGCATGGACACAAGCATTACACACCTTAGTCCTGGCCTGGCTGTGCTAAACCTGATCTAGCCTGGTCTCACCTGGCGTATCCAGGCTGTTTTCATGTCCTCCGTGTGTGTGTGTGTGTGCGTGTGTGTGTGCGTGTGTGTGCGTGTGTGTGTGCGTGTGTGTGCGCGTGTGTGTGCGCGTGTGTTGTATTTGTCATGAGCATGTCTCCATATAACCCTTGCTGCTAGCTGCAGAGTCGTGTGTGTCTGTGCTGTTCTCGAGTCAGTATGCGAAGGCTCTGAAGTGTGTGTGTGTGTTTCCGCTTGCAGGTATCATTTCTGTGAGAAGTGTTTCAATGAGATCCAGGGAGATAGTGTGACGTTAGGAGATGATCCTGCACAGCCACAGACGTGAGTATCTCAAACAAACACACACACACAAACACACACACACAGTCTGTCCCATACACACAGACTCTGCCCTTACACACACACACACACACACACACACAGTCTGTCCCTCACACACATGCAGTTTCTCCCATACACACACACAGTCTGTCCCACACACACATAGTCTCTCCCATACACACACACACACTCAGCCTGTCCCATACACACACACACACAGTCTGTCCCATACACACACAGACACACACACACACACACACACAGCCTGTCCCATACACACACACAGCCTGTGCCATACACATACACACACAGTCTCCACCCTTACACACACACACACACAGACAGGACAGGCACTCCCCTCTGTTTCTCTGTGCTAAGCAGAAAGCTGAATGTGGTCATGTAACTCCTCCTTATGTCTGCTCTCAGGATGATCTCTAAAGACCAGTTTGAGAGAAAGAAGAATGACACGCTAGACCCTGAACCGTGAGTAACACACACCCACACATACACAGACCACATCAGTCTTATCACGTCTGTAGATCTGGGCTCCCCAGTGCCATCTGGTGGCCGTGTGGCAGCACTGTCCCCAGAGAGACATTCCTGTAGACAGATTCGGCCCACATGGTCATTACACGCAACTCATGATTTGGACTGTGCTTGTTCTGTTGGGAACAGTTCAAAAAGCTTTCATCTCTCTCTCACTAATAGACTCTTACCCCCTCGTTTCTCTCTCTACCTCTCTCTCCACCTCTCTCTCTACCTCTCTCTCTACCTCTCTCTCTACCTCTCTCTCTACCTCTCTCTCTACCTCTCTCTCCACCTCTCTCTCTACCTCTCTCTCCACCTCTCTCTCTACCTCTCTCTCTACCTCTCTCTCTACCTCTCTCTCCACCTCTCTCTCCACCTCTCTCTCCACCTCTCTCTCTACCTCTCTCTACCTCTCTCTCTCCACCTCTCTCTCCACCTCTCTCTCTCTCCACCTCTCTCGTGCACGTCTCTCTGGACGGTGTTACTCTGCAGGTTTGTTGAATGTAAAGACTGTGGACGGAAGATGCACCAGATCTGCGTTCTGCACTATGACGTCATCTGGCCGTCTGGGTAATGACTCTCCCACCATGCAGACACTTCAGCTGCCAGAGTTAGGAAATGGACAACCTTTATATTAATGGCTCTCTTGCTTTTTCTCTTCTTTCTCTTTCATTTCTATTTGCTGCTCTCTCTCTCTGTGCCCCTTTCTCTCTCTCTCTCTCTGTCTCTCTCTCTATGTGCCTCTCTCTCTCTCTCTCTCTCTGTCTCTCTCTCTCTCTCCTTCCTTCTTCAGATTCATCTGTGACAGCTGTCTGAAGAAGTCTGGGAAGACCAGGAAGGACAACAAGTTTTCAGCTAAAAGTACGTTCTCCTTCTAACGTCTCGCGCTCCCTTGTCTCAGGGCTGGTCATGCAGAACGACCCAATACCTTTTTCTTTTTTCCTTTTTTAAAGTTCAAAACAGAATGGAATTTCATGAGCTTTCCTGCTAACAGAAGCTGCGTTTAATATCACAAACCATCTCCACATGTTAGTGCCACACACAAGGGCTGTCTCGCTAGCTCTCTATGAAGCAGTCCCTTATGTTCAGCCTTGTGGTTTTCCATAGCATTTGCCTCTGGTATTCGTAGTCCTTCAATGGTATCTGTAGTTCCAGAGATGCTTGACCTTTACAGCCTGCCTGGCGTTAACTTAGATTGGAGCAGCAGTCTTGGGTTCATACATAAAACATGTGCCGTGCTAAATAAAGGCTCAGTTTGTGACCTTTTGGGATTTTGTTTCTCTCTCAATCCTTCCTGCTTCTGGGTGCGTGTGTCTCCCCCTCTGTGTGGGTGTGTGTGTGTCTCCCCCTCTGTGTGTGGGTGTGTGTGTGTCTCCCCCTCTGTGTGTGTGTGGGTGTGTGTGCGTGTGTGTGTGTCTCCCCTTGTGTGTGTGCAGGGCTGCAGTCTACCCGTCTGGGAATGTACATAGAGGACCGTGTGAACAAGTACTTGAAGAGGCAGAACCATCCGGAAGCGGGCGAGGTGTTTGTTCGGGTGGTAGCCAGCTCAGACAAAATGGTGGAAGTTAAGCCTGGCATGAGATCCAGGTAACCAGGAATGTGCTCTAGCTAGTACGCACCTCACAGGTTAGCTACAGGTAACCACTCAGATGTGCTCTAGCTAGTACGCACCTCACAGGTTAGCTACAGGTAACCACTCAGAGATGTGATAATATTGTAAGCCTGTCTAATGTGCGTGTGTGTCTGTGTGTGTGTGTGTGTGCGTGCGTGCGTGTGTGTGTGTGTCTGTGTCTGTGTGTGTGTGTGTGTCAGGTTTGTGGACACAGGCGAGATGCCTGAGTCCTTCCCCTACAGAACCAAAGCACTTTTTGCCTTTGAGGAGATCGACGGCGTGGACGTGTGTTTCTTTGGCATGCACGTCCAGGAGTATGGCTCCGAGTGCCCCTTCCCCAACACCAGGTCTGCACCCCCCCACCTTCCTGCCTTCCTGCCCCTCAGGAACGCCACACAGTACAGCCACGGGGTTACTAAGGCAGGGGGTGGGAGGGAATTTGAAGCTAGGGACATCTTGATATGCCATCAAACTCTTTAGTGCCGAGGCGTGTACATCCCATAATAATAGTGAGGGTTGTGATGGTGACAGTTGAGTGAGGTTGCTGCTCCTGTTGCAGACGGGTGTACATATCGTACCTGGACAGTATTCACTTCTTCAGACCGCGTGTGCTGAGGACAGCTGTGTACCATGAGATCCTCATCGGGTATCTGGAGTACGTCAAGAAACTAGGGTGGGTCTCTCTCTCTCTCTGTGTCTCTCTCTGTCTGTGTATCTCTCTGTGTCTCTCTCTGTGTCTCTGTCTCTTTTACTCCACCCAGTCAGAAAACACCACGCGTGTCTCTCCACCAACCCCAGTATCTCCTCCCCTCCCTCCTCTCAGGTATGTGACGGGTCACATCTGGGCGTGTCCCCCCAGCGAGGGGGACGACTACATCTTCCACTGTCACCCGGCCGACCAGAAGATCCCCAAGCCCAAGCGGCTGCAGGACTGGTACAGGAAGATGCTGGACAAAGCTTTCGCTGAGAGGATCCTGCACGACTACAAGGTGAGGGGGAGGTGACTGGGAGTGGGAGGGGCCTGGTGACTGGGAGGGGGAGGGGAGTGGGAGGGGCCTGGTGACTGGGAGGGGGAGGGGCCTGGTGAGTGAAAGAGGCTTAGTGACTAGCAGTGGGAAGGGCCTGAGTAGGAGGGGCCTGGGGACTAGGAAGGACAGGGGCCTGGTGATAAATGTTAGAGCCTAAGTGGTTTGTAAAATGTTTGCAGGCGTTCCAGTGCATGGTGTTGATGCATCTCACTGTGTGTGTGTGTCTCTTCCAGGACATCTTCAAGCAGGCCACTGAGGACCGGATCACCAGC
The DNA here is from genome assembly GCA_036571765.1 of Plecoglossus altivelis. Classification (NCBI taxonomy): domain Eukaryota; kingdom Metazoa; phylum Chordata; class Actinopteri; order Osmeriformes; family Plecoglossidae; genus Plecoglossus; species Plecoglossus altivelis. Next base: position 3,977,820 of record BROE01000002.1, read on the forward strand.
GCTAACGAGCTGCCGTACTTCGAGGGCGACTTCTGGCCCAACGTGCTGGAGGAGAGCATCAAGGAGCTGGAGCAGGAGGAGGAGGAGCGCAAGAAGGAGGAGCACACAGCCTCCTGTGACACCCCAGAGGTGAGGAGGAGAAGGAGAAGGAGAGAAACAGCCCCTTGGTTTCCCTGCTAGTTCAGCCCTCCCCTGGTCACAGTGGATCTGCCTGCGTTTGAGTTCCTTCCTCCTTAATGTGACTCTCGATCTGGTTCCTGCTTTAGACACATGGTGACACGTGTGTAACCCCTCCCCCCCTCCTCCCCCTCCCCTCTCCCCCAGGGCACGCCGGGAGACAGCAAGAACGCCAAGAAGAAGAACAACAAGAAGACCAATAAGAACAAGAGCAGTCTGAGCCGAGCCAGTAAGAAGAAGCCAGGGATGCCGAATGTAGCCAATGACCTGTCCCAGAAACTGTACGCCACCCTGGAGAAGCACAAGGAGGTGTGGCCTCGTCATCCAGTCACGCTGCTGGTCTCAGCGTTCATAACACGGCCACATCACTGGAACTTTGGTTTCTGGAACTGGAACTAAACTCTTCTTTCTCTTCCCGACTCTCCATCTCTTCTCCTCCCTGTCTCCCTCATTTCTCACCTCTCTCCTCTCTCTCCTCCCCCTCTCTCTCTCATTCCTCACCTCTCCCCTCCCCCCTTCTCTCTCTCCTCCCCCCTTCTCTCATATCCCTCACCCCTCTCCCCTTCTCTCCCCCCCTTTTCCTCCTCCTCCAGGTGTTCTTTGTCATCCACTTCCATTCAGGCCCTATGGTCAACTCCCTGCCCCCCATCATGGACCCGGACCCCCTGCTGACCTGCGACCTGATGGATGGGCGCGACGCCTTCCTGACGCTGGCGCGGGACAAGCACTGGGAGTTCAGCTCCCTGCGCCGCTGCAGGTGGAGCTCCATGTGCATGCTGGTGGAGCTGCATAACCAGGGGCAGGACCGCTTCGTCTACACCTGCAACGAGTGCAAACACCATGTGGAGACACGCTGGCACTGCACCGTCTGCGAGGTGAGCCCAGCTCACGCACACACACCTACACACACACACACACACACACACACACACACACACACCGTACCCATGTTAACCCCTCACCCCTCTGTCTCCCTCCTTATCTTCCCCCTTTTCTCTCTCTCTCTATCCCCCATCTCCCCCTCTCTCCTCCCTCCCTTTTGTCTCCCTCCCCCTCCTCCAGGACTTCGACCTCTGCATCAACTGCTACAACTCCAAGGGCCACGAGCACCAGATGGTGAAGTGGGGTCTGGGCCTGGACGACGACAGCAACAGCCAGGGCGGCGAGGCGTCCAAGTCCCCCCAGGAGAGCAGGCGCCTCAGCATCCAGCGCTGCATCCAGTCCCTGGTCCACGCCTGCCAGTGCCGCAACGCCAACTGCTCGCTCCCGTCCTGCCAGAAGATGAAGCGCGTGGTGCAGCACACCAAGGGCTGCAAGCGCAAGACCAACGGTGGCTGCCCTGTGTGCAAGCAGCTGATCGCCCTGTGCTGCTATCACGCCAAGCACTGCCAGGAGAACAAGTGCCCCGTGCCCTTCTGCCTCAACATCAAGCACAAGCTGAGGCAGCAGCAGCTGCAGCACCGTCTCCAGCAGGCCCAGATGATGAGGAGGAGGATGGCCACCATGCAGGGCAGGACCGGCCCCCAGAGCCTGCCGTCGCCCCCCGCGGCCCCCAGCACCCCCACCCCTCACCCCCAGCCCAGCACTCCCCAGCAGCCCCTCTCCTCCAACCCATCCTCCACCCCCAGCTCCGCCACCCCTCTGTCCCCTGCCTTCCCCAACGCCTCTGGCCGCAACGGCCAGCCCCAGGCCTCGCTCCAGGTGGCTTCCCAGGGCAAAGGTGGCCCCCAGGCCTCCCCTCTCCCCCAGCACACCCCCCCACCTCCACAGCAGCAGCAGCAGCAGCAGCAGCCCCCTCCAGCGGCGGTTAAGATGGCGCGGCACATCGAGATGATGGCTCAGGCGCAGCAGAACCAGCAGAACTACCGCGTTAACATGAACGGCTTGCCCATCAACCCTCAGCAGCAGCAGCAGCAACAGCAGCAGCAGCAGCGCATGGCTGGTCCCATGCAGCAACCAATCCAGATGGTCCCAGGGCCCCGCGGGCCCCAGGTCATGCAACCCCTCGCCCCAGGACAGTGGCCCGGACCTGGGGGAGCCATGCAGGCCGGCCAGCCCCAAGCCCCGGGCCCCGTAGTCCAAGGCCAGCCCCCCCAGCAGGGTCTGCCCGTTCAGAGGGCCATGATGCCCCAAGTCCAGAGGATGCTGGTTCCCCAGCAGGGCCCCCGGCCCCAGGGCCTCCAGCGGCCAGGAGCCATCGCCCCCAACGCCCTCCAGGACCTCCTCCGCACCCTCAAGTCTCCCAGCTCCCCCCAGCAACAACAGCAGGTCCTTAACATCCTCAAATCTAACCCTCAGCTCATGGCCGCCTTCATCAAGCAGCGTACGGCCAAGTACCAAGCTAGCCAGCCTCAACAGCAAGCAGGACAACAGCAGCAGCAGCAGCAGACGTCGGTCGGCCTTCCAGCCATGCAGGCTGCTATGGCTGCTGCCCTGCAGGGAGCCGGGGCCCAGCGGCCAGGCATGCCCTCTCAGACGGCCCCCCAGCAGCCCCCCAACCCCCAGGGCATGGGACCCCAGGGTCAGCTCCTCAACCCAGCCAACCAGATCCAGGAACTCTACCGGCGCCAGCTTCTGCGACAACAACAACAACAACAACAACAGCAGCAGCAACAACAACAAGGCCACCCAGGCCAGTTCCCTCAGGCTCAGGGTTCCCCAGCCTCCTACTCCCAGCTCCGCATGCAGCAGCAGCAGCAGCAGCTAGCCCTGCAGGGGGCTGGTGGCGGCTCAGGGGGGCCCATGGGCCAGCTGCCCCAGATGGGACAGCCAGGTCTGGGCATGGACCCCTCTGCTCAGAACCTGCTCCACCAACGCCTCCTCCAACAGCAGCTTCCCCAGCAGCAGCAGGCTGTCCTTAAGCAGCAGATGGGCTCCCCTGCCCAGCCCAGCCCCATGAGCCCTCAGCCCCACCTCCTAGCCGGCCAAGCCCAGGCAGGGACACACATCCCTGGCCAGCCGGCGCTCGCCAACGCCCTGGCCAACCAGGTCCGCTCCCCTGCCCCTGTACAGTCCCCGTGCCCGCCTCCCTCGCAGCAGCAGCTGCCACATTCCAGCCCCTCGCCGCACGTCCAGCCCCAGCCCTCGCCCCACACCGGCTCCCCTCACCCCGGCCTGGGGGGGCCCATGGCGGGGGGGTCCATGGAGCAGGGGCACATGGGGACTGCAGAGCAGAGCGCCATGCTACCGCAGCTGAACACGCCGAGCCGCGGCGGTCTGGCTAATGACCTGGGGTTGGTAGGGGATACCACAGGGGACACGCTGGAGAAGTTTGTGGAGGGTTTGTAGCGGTCTTTACACCGCTGGCTCGCTCTCTTTAGTAAGACACATCACAGTCCCTCTATTCCTTTCCAGATCTACCATCCTCTCAGACTCGATCTTTTCCTGATGCCCAGAACTTTCTGGAAAAGAGGGAGGATTATAATTGTTCTTTTTAAAACGTGAAAAGAACTTTTTTTTTTTTTTGCCTTTTTGTTTTTTTACTGACGTGTAAAAAGTTTCAAGCTATGTAAAGAGAGTGTTTGTGGGAGAGGGAGGGTACAGGGGTACCACGCTTCTAGTAAAAGTGTCATAGTCCCTGAAACCAAGGGCTTGAGGGATATTGTTGTTCAAAAGAAATTTAAAATCACAAAGAATATATTTTTTGGTTAAGACCAAATGTGCTTGATACGTTTTGTTTTGTTTGTCGGTTTTGTTTGTGTATGATTTCATGCCCTTGTTTTAACTTTGGGTTATTTTTCTGTTTTTGAAAATGTACAATTACATGATATATTATTCATACTTTTCCGTTTTGTACCTTTTACAACAAAAAAAAACAATATTTTTTCTTTTCTTTTATTTCTTTCTTGGAGACTGTAAAATAATTTGTCTTGAAACTTGGGTTCGGTTAGTCCTCCTTAAGGCTGTCCTCATTCCTGGAGATATTCAGCCGTGCTCCTTTTCTTATGGAGACGTGTGCTGGAAGAGGACGATTCACCATTTCTCCATGTATGAAGACACCTCCATTTGTACTCCAAGTAGGAATTGGACTATGGCAAGTTTGTGTACGTACACACACATTCGGGCGTGTATGCAGAACACACTTGACTCACTTACACACACACACACACACACACACACACTTCTCAACAGAAACACAGACTTCTCAACAGAAACATCCTATGCTACATCCTTGAAGTACACTCTACCAGAGAAGGCCTCATCTCGCTGGTGTTCAAATGTTCGAATACGTTGTTGCTTTGTCATTAAACGTTCTGTCATACAGTTATCTTTTTGGGTCATACAAATGTTGTAAAGTGTAAAGAGACACGGAGGGAGGGAGAGGGAGGGGGAGAGGGACAGGGAGGAAGGGGGGAGAGAGGGAGAGACAGCAGTACTCCCTGAGCAGGAGTAGAACTCTAATCGCTTGTGCAGACACTAGGTCTCAATATGCATTCTATTCCCTTGGTAGGAGGGAATCGAATTTTGTACGACATGCGGAGTTCGATGCCGTTTGGAACCCCTCCCCCCTTTCGATGAAGACTTCTAACTAGCAACCCTCATTTCTCCTCTCACACACAAACTGGGGATAGGGGCAGTGTTTACTTGTTCTACTATTGTAAATCATGCAAGTTATGAGGCGTAATACTATAAATATAAGGAAGAGAGAATGAAATCACTGTATAAACTGGTTAAAGACTCATTTCTTACTTATATACCATATTGTTAAAATAAACTGTGTGGAACAGACAGTTTGGCGTTACTGTTATGTCTGGAAGAAACGGCTGTGGGTGTTGAACTGTGGTTCTCAGAAAATATGGAGACGTCAATTATTAGATTGTTTTGATAATTGAATTGTTCTTTGTCGCGTTCTTTCAACAAGTGCTCAGCGGAACACTGAGGGGGTGTAAAACGCTTCAGCAGCATCGCTGGCAGGTGAGAAATATTGATTAACTGGATGATCCGTTTTATTCGTCGTTTTTACTGGCATCACAGATGTTCGGTATTCAAACTTGGCACAAATGCGATTTTCTATGAATAGGAATGGATGCATGTATCCATTCCTTAGTCATTAAGTGAATTCAGAAGTTAAATGCATTGCAGCTAGTAAGATAGCTAAAGGCAACACGCAAGAAGACTTTGAAATCGTGAACTAAGGCCTTAATATTCGCCAAACAAAACGAGCCTTGTCATGTAAGGACGGAGAGCTTGGAACCCGCCATTAAATCAAAGAAAAAGAACTTCAGAACTCTGACATCGTGACGTAACAGGAAGTCAAACGGACGCGGTCGGACGTAAGCGTCTTTGAAAACTTTTCGGAAATTTTGGACGTTTTTTCGTGCAATGTGCCCCTTACAATGAAACACAAAACATGTACAGACGCGTTATGAGACAGTTACGGCACATGCTTATTGTGAAGACCAAATGAACCAAGAGCAAGGTTCTACATCTCGGTTGCTAGCCTGGCTAGCACTAGTATGTTTTTAGCACTAGCCGGCTACTAGCTAACATGGACAACCTGCTAGTCCAACGGGTAAAGACTGAAATATAATGCTTCTTCTAATTGCTGACAACTCCGCAACGTACACAGTTAAACATGGACGGTTCAGATCAAGAAGATTTCGTGGACCTCTGCTCCAAGCTACTAAAGCGAGTGCGTAAAAAGGTGGGTGACCCCGGAGAGCAGAGGAGCGCGGAGCCCCAGTCTGTGAAGATCCAGACCGGCGTCACACACCTCCCCAAGAGAAGACGGAGAAAGAACGACGTCGAGACGGCAAGCACAAGCAGAGCCACCGCTCAAACCGTTACCCCAACCGCTGCTTCCGAACCAAGCCCGGTTGACGGGAATACAGCCCAACTAAAACAACCCCGTAATACTGGCGGAGCGGATCTCTGCGCTGGTCTAAGCGGTCCATCGGTGTCCGTGGCGGATGACGAGGTCGTTGAGAATGGGCTGAGGGCTGCACAGAAGATGGTTAGGAGAATGCAGCAGTTCAAGAGACGGAGTCCTCAGAAATTGAGTCACTGTGAAGGGAACCAGTCCTCAGAAACCAGACAGCATCATCCAAGTGTCCCTCCTTCTCAGCCTCCATGTCAAGGTGAAGTATTTAAAATGGAATACCAGCCTCCAGAAACTCATGTTCGTGTATCCATCCAGTCAACACATAGACGACATTGCATTGTGTCTTGTGGTCAGTCAGTTATTTCTCTGTACTTTCATCCCTCTATTCCAACCTCACCTGCCTCCACACTGTAAAATAGGGGTAATACTATAAATATTAGACAGAAACACATTTGTGGGAGGGAATGTGTCAGGCAATACTATACACAAATATGACAACATGAATAAGGAAACCAATGAATTGTTCTGAGTTGAGTTCCGACTGTTTGGAGTTAGTGTAAAGTGCCCTCCTCCTCCTGCTCCTCCAGACCTCCAGGAGAGTGACCAGGCCCTGGCTGAGAGGCTGCAGAAGGAGTTGGACAGGGAGGCCCAGGCCCTCCCTAGAGGAGGCCAGGCCCTCCCTAGAGGAGGCCAGGCTGGGGACCTGGAGGAGGGAGGCTTGTTCCTCTGTCAGCTCTGCCACCGTGACCTGTCTCACATGAGCCCAGCAGGGCGTACGCAGCACACCAACAGGTGTGGGGACAGGACACGCATGCACACACACACCTGCACAAACGCACACGCTCTGCTGAATCCTGGTGTGAGCTCTCTCTCTCACACTGGTCTGCAACTGGTACTACATTGACTCATCTACATTTCAATGTAAACAGTGTTGATGTGTTGTTCTCTCTCTCTAGGTGTTTAGATGAGAGTGAGGACAGCGCCCCTGGTGTTCTGGCCCCGCCCACAGCCCCTCCCCCCGCCATCCCAGAATGTCCCATCTGCGGAAAGCGTTTCAAGACCCTGAAGAGTCGCTCCGCCCACCTGAAGCGTTGCTCCTCCCACATGGGCGTGGCCCCGGCCGTGCTTCTGCAGGCCCTGCAGAGACAGGCTGCCGAGGCGCCGAGTGACGGTTCAGCCAGCCAATCGTGAGTCAGACTCAGCCAACACACCCGCCTCCATTTATCCTGGGCTCTAAAAATGCTCAAATGTAAATATGCTACGTGAATAATAATGATAATAATAAAGATAAGAATTCACTTACCAGTCACCTTTACCCAAAACAACACGCAGTAAAGGGAGGATTTGAACCTGCGACATTGTGATCTGCAGTCAACTGCTCTAACCACTGAGCAACACCAACCACAGATATCTGCAACTCTCCTTTCTGTAATCTGTGTAATCTCCTCTATCAGCGTGCTGCCTGGGGGCTCTAAGAGGAAAGGCCCCAAGTCAGACCCCAGCCTCCCAGTGAAGAAGAAGCCCAGGACGAGAGCTCCCAACCTGGATGAGGACACCATGGTGGCCCTGGCCCTGTCCTCCTCCCTCCTGGAGCAGGAGAGGGAGAGGGAGGTGGAGATGGTTACGGCAGCTGTACCTCCTAGGTCCATGGCTGCTCTGTTGAGGTGGCAAGCCCACGAAGGTAAGATGGCGTCTGGGTCACATGACTAAACCGCCCTGTTTTTGGAGCCTTCCGTAACACGCGGGCTGTTATCATGTCCCTCAGCGGCGGGACGCGGGGGCAAGAGGAGGAAGAAGAGAGGCTTGGCCCCCCGGCCCCCCCCCCTCCTCCTGGTCCAGGACCCCGACGAGGCCCTCAGGAGGCTCCAGGACAGGGTGGCCACCCTCCTGCTCCGCACCCGCGCCCCCTCCCCCCCGACCCCCACCCTCCGCCCCAGCTCCCTGCCTGCCTGGTGCTCGGCAGGGGGCGGGGCCGGCGCCCCCTTGTGGAGGAAGAGCGCTCTGCGAGACGGGGGCCCCGGCAGCGCGGCGGAGTTCTACACCGTCGAGCTGGGAGAGTTTATTTCTCCGCCCGCGACAACGGAGGTGAGAGTGAAAAATTGAAAACAGAACTTTAGTGTGCTTCAAATGGTGTGACGAGTGTTGGTACAAGTGTTTCGTGGCATGAATATGTCAGTGTTTCCCATACGTTGATTTATTTGTCACACGTATCTGTAAAAACACCTCGAAGCTGAATACGATGGATCACTAACTTCCTCGACAGCCTGAGGCGGCCAGCTCCGATCCTGCCACCTCCACCTCAAACAGAGAGGAAGCCAGCCTCTTCCCCTCTGCCTCCCAGACAGGCCCTTCTCCTTCCCCCTCCAGCCCAGGGAGCAGCACCCCGGCTGGGGCAGGGCCAGCTCCAGGCAGGGGGGACCTCCCCGTGGGCAGCCAAGCCCTGGCTGACCTGCTGGATCTGGCAGAGGAAGGCATGACCCTCACCCAGTGGGGGTACTCCAGCTCTGGGACAGGTGAGGCAGGTTTCCTGGGTGGAGTAAACTAGCTGTCGTAACTGGGACACACTCAAGACATACTCGACAACAGCGTCTGGTGTTTTAGTCACTCAGACACTTAGCGATGGTCTTGTACATCTGTTTTGGTATGTTCATCTTAAACACTCCAGAAACACCATAGATGTCCTCTTCCTCCCCTTCCTCCTCCTCTTCCTCTTTCTGTTTCTCCTCCCCCTCTTTCTCTTCCTTTTCCCCCTCCTCTTCCTCCTCCTTTCCCCCCTCCTTCTCCTCATCTTCCTCCTCATCCCCCTCCTCCTCCTCTTCCCACATCCTCCTCCCCTTCTTCCTCTTCCCCCTCCTCCTCCTCTCCCTCCTCCTCCCCCTCCTCTTCCTCCTCCTCTCCCTCCTCCTCCTCCTCCTCTTCCTGCTCCTCTCCCTCAGGTAAAGACAGCAGCATCGCCCCTGAGACCAACCTGCACATGAGTGGCTTCCTCCTGGACGACACACACACACGCTCTCAAGGAACCGACACACACACACGCTCTCAAGGAACCGACACACACACACGCTCTCAAAGAACCGACACACACACACGCTCTCAAAGAACCGACACACACACTCGCGATCCTCAACGAAGAGACGTCCAGAGGGTCAGTCAACCATCGGTAAGTCAGAGATACCATGCGGGACTGATTCAGTGGTGCTGGACCTGTCCCTAGTGTGTGTGTGATACCAGAGCATGTTCCTCCGTCCAGCAGGTGGCGCTGTCCAGGCTGAGCTTGGACCTGAGCAGCATGGTGAACAACCCTCAGCTCAGTGATGTGCAGCTGCAGGTGGACGATGGGGAGGTGTTCTTCGCTCATTCCTTCATGCTGTACGCGCGCTGCCCCCTGCTGGCCCAAACGGTACAGTGCAGTACAGTGCAGCCCTGGTGGAATAGTGTTGCAGGAGGTCATCAACATCTGATCCTTATATCTGCTTTGCTCCTGGTTTCTGCTCTTACTGTCTCCCTTCTGTTGTGCTCTTATTCAAACCCCATCCCTCTCTCCACCTCCACATCCCTCTCTCCATCCATCCCTCTCTCCACCTCCACATCCCTCTCTCCACCTCCACATCCCTCTCTCCATCCATCCCTCTCTCCACCTCCACATCCCTCTCTCCATCCATCCCTCTCTCTCTTCCCACCCCTCTCTCCATCTCCCTGTCTCTCTGTCTCCACCCCTGTCTCCACCCTCTCCCAGGTCCATGACAGTGGGTTCGGGGTGCAGGAGGAGGGTGCACCCGCAGCCCAGCGGCTGCTGCTGACGGATGTTCCCGGTCCGGCTGTGGGCGCCCTGCTCCGCTACCTCTACACCGCCCGCTGCCCCGTCGCACCCACCCTGCTGCCCCACCTCCAGCAGCTGGCCTCCAGGTCTGTCTGGGTGGAGGAGGGGGCAGGGAGGCCTGCAGTAGTGTTTCAGATTGTGGTTGTGCATAGTGGTGGTTAATCTGTTGAATACCAGCAGATAGTGAGAATGTATGTGTAATTGGTCTATCTGATCGTAGTATCGATGTGAATCCATGACTGACAGGATGTTTGAGTGAGTTGCGCCCTCTGCTGTTCCCCTCCTCCTGAGTTGTTAGTGTTCCTGTCTGTCCAGGTTTGTCCTGCCTGGGCTGCAGCAGCTGTGCTTGGACCCCCCAGGACACACGGACCACCAGGGAGACAGCGAGGGGGAGGGGCAGACCTTCCAAGACAACCCAGACCAGGAACTTCTGTCTGGGGAGGAGAAGGGCAGAGACCAGGCCTTCATGGAGCTCCTCCGCTCCATGTGGAACGAGGAGGAGGATGAGGATGAAGGGGGGGGAGGAGACGGAGGAGAGGGAGGGGGGATGGGGACGGAGGAGGAGCGCGGAGGGGAGGACGTGGCTCTGGAAGATGGCGAGGCGAACGAAGAAAGGGTGAATGAAGAGGAGCTGGAAGAGATCTACGAGTTTGCCGCCACGCAGAGAAAGAGGGAGGAGGCGAGTGAGTGCACGGAGGAAGAGGGGGAGGAAGAGGAAGAGAAAGAGGAGGCAGGAGCAACAGAAATGGAGAAAGCAACCAAACAGACTATCTCAGGAACGGAGAATATCTCATCTCCCACCCCCGACCCTGACCTGAGCTACAGCCGCCTCTTCTCCGACTCTGGGGGGGTCGACGAGGACCAGTTCCCCCCCTCTCAGCCCCCAAGATCCCAGCCCCCCTGCCGCTCCTCCCCCACTCCCAGAGCCCCGGCCTCCGTCTCCCAGCCTGTTGGCCTGCCCAGAGCAGGGCGGAGAGCGACAGAGACCCCCTGTCTCCTCTCGTCCGTCAGCGAGATCATAGACCTGTCTGTCAGTCCTCCAGCCGGCTGGCCCTCCGTCCCTGGTCTGTCCCCAGGGGAGGTGAGCCCTGCTGGGGCCAGGAGAGACCCCTCGGAGGGGGAGGGAGCTGGAGAAGACAGAGAAGAGGACAGAGGAGATGAGAGAGATCACGTGCCTGTTTATGGAGGTGTATCCCAGAAGAACGCTGGTTCTGGTTCTGATGACGAGAAGCTATCTCCACAGAGAACGGCACAGGGCCCTCACAGTGCAAGCCTACCTCGCTCGCCCCCTCCTCCTCTCGAAGCCAGCAGAGAGCCAGAGTTGATAGTTCTGTCTGACTCGAGTGAAGAGATGGAGGTGGACCTACCCCTGGGGATCTCCCCCAGCCCTCCTCCACCTTCTCCTCCACCTCCCCCCACCCAGACCCTGCATGACTTCACCCAGATCAGAACCAGAGTAGAACCTCACCCAGAACCCAGGAGCCCAAGTTTAGACGGGAAGCTGAAAAGACCTACTGTCTGTGGACCCAGAGAACTGTCACCCCCTGGCGGGCATCTGGCCGGTCCTGGGTCTAGTCCTGGGTCTGGGTCTGGGCCTGACCCGATGACCCTGAGCCCTGTGATGGACTTCTCTCCAGAGGTCTCCTGGCTCATACCAGCCACTCCCCTCCAGCCCAGGACAAGCAGCAGCTCCACCCAGACTCAGAGCAGCATGCGGCGCACTCAACTCTTCCCCAAAACCCGCTCATCTTCTTCCTCATCTTCCAGGACCTCCAGCAACCCTCCCCCAGCGTCCACGCACCCTGCCCAGACAGAAGGCCCTATTTCCAGGGTGATATCCTGGGAATCTGCCTCCCGATGTCCCAGCCTGGATCTTGGCCTCTCACCTAAGAGACGCAGCAGCACTGTGGTCAGTAAGGACGCACCGGACGACTCCTCTGACTGCTCCCAAGTATTTGCGGCCCCCTCCTCCCACCCCAGACAGCCTTCCCCCCCCAACCTGGCCCCTTCTCTCCTCCTCATCCCTCCACCAGACCCCTCCACCAAGGGGACCCCCCTCCACAGCTTCCCCCAGCCTCACAGCAGCACTCCTCTGCACCCGGATCTACCCGAGCCCCCTGCTCTGTCCTCGGCCTCCCCTCTGCTCCGCAGGGGCAGCGAGAGACATGCAGGGTGGCAGCAAGGGGGAGCGGACACCCAGAGCCCTGGGAGGACGGGGCTGGGAACCCTACGCCTCTCTCTCTCCGACTCCCCCTCCTCCCCCTGCACGGGGTCTGACCAACGCAGACCCCCCGCGGAGTCCGTCGATGCTAGCTGCTCAGGGAGTAGAAAGATATGGATGGAGGGAGAGAAGGAGAGGAGGGCGGGACGTGGTGAAGAGGAAATGAGCAGGGAGGAGAGGAGGAAAACCAGCCGTGCAGGAGAGGAGGAAGAAGGGGTGGAGGAGGAGGTGGAGGAGGTGGTGTCTGGAGGCTGCAGCTTCATGGCGATGGACGAGCCCCCCATGGCGTTTGGCGACTCGTGGGGGCTAAACGCCGGGGACAGGCAGAGAGAACAGGAAGTGGGTTTCAGCCTGAGGATGGACAGCACAGAAGCACACTCCTCCATCTCCCCTCTTCCACCTTCACTCCAAATGATCCCTCCATCCCCCTCTCCCTCTCCTCCGCCCATCACTCACATCCACCCAGCCTCTGCCCCGGCCAGCCCCCGGGCCAGCCCCCAGAACGAGCCCGAGCTGGGAGCCAGCCTCCTGGGCTCCAAGTTGTGGTCTGACTGGGAGGATGACAAGGAGGTTGGGTGTCTCTCCCAGAGGATCAGTGTTGTGGCTCCGGCTCAGAGAGTGGACCAGCTGAGAACACCAGGTGACCTCCCAACCCTTGACCATGCCAAGCTGTATGGAAACATGACCTCAAGAAGAGGCGTTCCTGTAAAAGTTTTTAGTTTTTACTGTGGCGTAATTAATCTCCTTCGGGTGGGATTTTCCACAAAGTTGTTGTGCGCTAATATCATGACAAACATTGTACTACTGTTGCGTGTTAACGTGTTAACAACGTTGTACTAATATGTGACCTCTGACCTCAGTGGCGTCTGGTAGGAAAGGTCAGCTCCCCCTGGTGGCCATCACCCCGCTACCCTGCTTCTCTGACATGGACACGCCTGACCTCAAGAACAAGCTCAACAGGTCGGACATCATCATGTACCTATCTGTTATCCTTCATCTCTCCCCCCTTCCTTGTCTTCCTCCTTCTCTCTCTCTCTCTCTCCCTCCCTTTCCCTCTCCCTCCCCCTCCCTAAAGGTCTGGTGTAAGTCTTTTCCATTATTTCTCTACCTCCTTCTCTCTACCTCCTTCTCTCTACCCTCTGTCACATGATTCCTCCTCACCCTCACCCCCCTCTCTCCTACCCTTCCCCCTTCTCTCTCTCCTTCTCTCTCTTCTTCTCTCTCTTCTTCTCTCTCTTCTTCTCTGCTCCAAGGTTCGGGGTGCGTCCTCTCCCCAAGCGTCAGATGATCCTAAAACTGAAGGAGATCCACCGCTACACCCATCAACTGGTCAGCTCTGAGTCTGACGACGAGGCCCCTTCTTCGGGCAGGGCGCCTCAGGCGAGGCCCCTGCCTAGTTCCACGGCCTCCAGCAGGCCGGTGCCTTGTGCCTCGGGGGGTTTTAAGCAGCCTGGGGCGCCCCCTGCTGTCTCTCCTGTGAAGCAAGGCAGGAAGGAGGAACTGTCCGCATCCCAAGGCTCCTCCACGTCCTCCACTGCAGCCAGTGACGACTCAGAGAGGTGAGAGAAAGGGGGAGACACCAGGTGTTCTGGATGCTACCTCTCACTTCCAATTTCCATCAAGTAACCTTTTTCCTTTGGGCGGGGCGGGGTTTCCCCTACACCTTTCCTGTTTGTCCCTCTCCTCTTCCCCTTCCGCCAGGTCGAACCCAGAGCTGTGTCCTCTCTCGGACGATGACAGCTCCGACAGCGACATCACTCCCTCCCAGGCCTCCTCTCTCCTCCAGGACCGGCTCCAGGCAGCGCGGCGCTTCATCCTGTCCGACCCAGAGCTGTACGGCCGGGTCCTGCAGTACCAGCCTCTGGGCCTGGCTCTGCTCCAGGCCCGGCTGAAGGAGGCAGGCATCACCCTGGGCACAGCCAAGCTCATGGACTTCCTGGATGCCAACTGCATCACCTTCACCACTGCCAAGCCGGGGAAAGGGAGCAGGCAAAGGAGGCAGGGAGGAGGAGGGAGGGAAAGAGGAGGGAGGGGAAGAGGAGGGAGGAGGAAAAAAGGTGTTGCTCTCACAGCGGTGGAGTGATGAGGGGGGGAGAGAACGAGGGGGTCTACCTGCATGAGGTGAGACACGTGTAAAACTGTGAATACATGAGTCGTGTGAAAGATGATATTTTGCAGATGTTTTGGATTTGTGTTAATTTAAAATGTTCACTGCATTAAGATGCAATTCTGAAATTAAATGATGTGTTCAGGTGTTAATTAATGAGTACCTAGACCTTGAGATGGGTAATGTTGGAGTTGTGTATCTTAACAGATGGTTGATGTTTCTCATGTATATACTTATTCAACAAGCTAATTGGAGCTGAGGCCTGCAATAAAGGAAAATACTGTCGTTTAAATATAGAAAGAGCACTGCCCATTTTCAGGAATAATTCCAAGCACACACCTATTTGAAAACTTTTTTACTGTTTTTCTCATGTTGTCATTTTGTTAACTTTTTTTATCCAAAGACCAGCCTAGAAATACACTTCTGAAAACATCTTATCACTGGTGGGAGGGACTTGGGGGAAAAAAACACACTCAGAAGACATATCACAGATCATCTTTCCATCTTCTGATTGGCCAGTTAGGCAGAGAAAGATCCTCATTGGTGGAACATGTCTTAGGGGGTCAAGAGTTCAAAGCAGGCCATTTTTAGGGTCGGGTCGGGGGGGGGCGGGGGCAGTTTAGTGTGTTGCACAGCTGCACCACACACACACACACCGCCAGGGAAAACATACCCGGTTTGATGAATGATCCTTCGAAAATAAAATGGATAGGAACAAATAAGTGTCTGTCATAGAGGGGTCGCATGGTAGGGGGGTCTTCAGAGGGGAAAGGAAAGACACCGTTGTCCATGTGTTTAAGAGAAGAGGAATCGGGAGTCGAGGGGGCGGAAGAAAAGGAAAAGAAATCTGGTGGAGCACAAGTTATAATATGAAAGTTGGGTGTTGAAGACAAACGAGAAAAAGACGTGGGCACACACAACAACACCACAAGACAACCAAAAAAAGGGCGAAGAATTAGAGAAAAAAATAGCACAAACAATCCGGTTTTATCCCGTTTTGGGGCAAGACGTATAAACCGAGCAATATTCGGCAATCGAGGAGGTTGCTTAAGACTTCTCATGGAATAAGAAACCCCCTGCTGGTATAAACAGTATACACCCCAGATGAAAGCATGTTATACTCCAAACCAGGACTATTCTTGTTGGGGGGAAAAAACCTCACCTCATATAGACAATATACTGATCACGAAATTCCTCACTAGGCGTATTTTCGTGAAAAAATACCCCTCCCCTCCCGCCCCCCCTGTTCATGATACTACGTTCTACCTCTTCCAGATCCAGACCCCTCCTCCGTCCATCCAGACCCCTCCTCACCACGTTCATTGAAAACCAGAACACAGCATCCTATTCCCCAAGATCACAGATACAGCATTAACACAGAAAAACCTCTCACTGCACAGAGCAAACATACCAAGACGCCATACACACAAACTCCCTCGTCCCTCCGTAAAGCAACCAGAAAAATACAACAGAGAATTCCTCGTCTTTAGAGTCAACAGAACAGGTTATTAGAAATGTGTATGGCCGAAAGGAAAACCTTCCTGCGGTTCTCGGGCTTCCAATCTCCCTATCCAAAGAATTATTGGGTACACTAAAGTCTGGTTGTGTTTAGAGAGTAGGAGGAAAGAGTGAAGGAGGAAGGGTGGCACGCGAACGTCGGGCCAGAGGAAAGGGAATAAAGGAAGAGGCGCGCGAGAAGGCAGAGGGGTTATGCCCCAGCAAGACACTGTGCGCCAGGGAGGAGTGTGGTGTCCCCGTTCAGGCGGGACGGCGCCAAGAGAAGAGATAAGACAAGGAATTAAATGCCCAGGAGGACAGCGGCACCGGGCCCACGACGGCGGCTTCACAGAGGTGCATTTCTCCAGACACTTCTTAGGTTTAACCACAGCAATTGTCAAATAAACATTCAATAAATAAACGGCCCGACACCCATTCCCATCGCAAAAAAAATGAATAAATAATCGTATTCGGACAAGGAAAACGATTGAAATCATTACATTGTAAGTGCTTTTTCTTGCAAAGTGAATATAACGCCCACCCCCTCCGTCCGTTTAATTACTGTGAACACACGCCTTACCTTGCCTTTAATCAAACTAAAAACCAAACAGGCATCACCAACAGTTATCTAGACCTTGCCTAGTCTCTGAACTGGATAGGACCGGTTTGGGTGAGACTGGGAAGGTTTCAGCTCTGCTAAGTTTATCTAAGGGGGTCGGGGATTGGTGGTTAAAAGACTGCAACAGAGTTAAATATTAAAAGCTGTCTGGTCTGTTCTCTTGGATCTGGGCACAAGATAAACTAGCACCTGATATAGCAGTTTATCAGGACTACCTTCAGTAGGTTAGTAGGAGAATCTGACCTCAGGACTCTCTTAGCACCAAGTCAATGGAACGAGAACAAAAGAAAAGAAAGATGCCGTCTATCGTCAAGAGAGCCCTGCCGTTCTAAAATGCACGCCAATGTATCTGACAAGATGGCGGCGGGAGAGAGGTGCATGCTGGGAGTGTACTCACTCTTCATCCCAGGGCTGGGGGCCTTCTCTCTGTACTGGACAGGACCATGGTAGCCACGGTGACTGGTAAGCTCCTCCCCCTCAACGGCTCCGCCATCCAGCCTCTGTTCTACTTCCTGCCACGCTGTGGAAAGAAGACAAGCTGAATATACACATTCACACAAACCTTTACATGTGTAAAATGTTGTATAAATGTATAAAAACAGCAACGGCATTTCATAATAAAAATACTACAACAACAACGTATTCATTCCACTCTCAAAACCTTTGTGTCACAAAGAGGCTTAAAAAGGGGCAGATTTCAACCTGCACTTTCTGACTGCAGCCAAGTGGTCTTCCATTGAGCCACACCTATCTAAAAAGTAGACATCTTTAAACCCTTTGTATAACTCTGTGTGTAGCCTGTGTATACATGTTGTATGGCAGCAAACAGGAGAAGCCAGCATCATTATGATCTAAAATACCGGTCCTGTTACCATGGCGTTGGCATTGTTACGAAAATCCTGGGGAAACCTTCCCCTGCTATTGAAATAACCTTGTAGCTGCGAGAGAGAGAAGCGTAAACATCCTATAATGTCCTTGCTGTTGCCGCGAGCGACGCTTCTGAAGGGTTGCATCAGCCGCAGGGGGAGGGAGGTTAGACCCTCAGATAAGAACGCCATGTTTCTGTGTTTGACTTACAAGCACGCTGCTACTCTCTCTCTCCACTCTCTCCATAGCACTGCTTCTCTCTCTACTCTCGCTAGCATTACTTCTTTCTCTCTCCCCTTCCCTCCCTCTCTCAAACTCCCTCTCCCCCTCTCCTGCACACTTCCAGATCAGGGCTGGACTTTACACTTTGTGGCGTTCCAAGAGAAAGAGTTCAGGATTGAAATGTCTGGAGTCTGCCAAGTCCTGAGACTTGAAGAGAGAACGTCCATAGAAAGGGAGTCTTTGAAACGGATTCATTCACAGACGTGAAGCGCTGCTTTGTCGCTTCTTGAAACTCGCCGAACCGAGAGTCAGGCTAAACAAGGGTTACCGTGGCGATGGTTGAGCATCGGAGATGCACAATCTGGGCGAGATAGAGGCCAGAGACGCACATCATGACAGGCCCCCTGACCTGCGTCCGGTGCTTCTCACCTTCGTAAACGAAGCGAACATTCTCCTCGTGCGCAGCGGTGAAGCCTTCGGCTGGACTGTCCTCCTTGGGGGCGGAGGTCGTGTGGTATCTCTTTCCGTTAAGACGGTTGAAAACTATCTTGGGGGCTGGAGAACTGGAGAGCAGATTGAGGGGGAAAGAGAGGGAGAGGGAGATTAAAACCACTTATCAGTGCATTAAGTGCTGTTTAATGAATGACAGGAGGAGTTGTGACAGACAATAGTTTGATACCTCCTCACTCACACCTTGATCAAGAGTAAGAAGAACTCCGTATAATCCCTTAAGTAAAGGACTGTCATATTATTGGTGAATCAGATGCAGACAAACCGAGTCCCGGTCCGTCAAATATGCATTCTGTCGACACAAATACGGCCTCATTCGTTCAGAGTTGATAAAGCTTAGATCATTCTTATTACTACCGATCGAGCCCGAGATTAAAGTTGCGATTTTGTGTTCTGGACACTGGCTAAACACTAACATGGCAGGCTTGATTACGACTGTGGGCAGCTACCGTGGGAATGTACGGATTGGTGGGTCTTCTTCGGACAACTTCCTTACACAACCGTGTTGCCATGGGGACGTTGACGGGGATTACAAAAGCAAGAGGATCGAGCCCAACCAAGCAGCGAAATATGTCTTCTGTGTTTAGAGTACAAACAAGCTGATATAGGGCAAAGTCCATTCCTGTGCAGACGTATCAGACACGATTACAAGACTGAGTTCGACAGACGGAGATTGGGTCATGTACCTCCAAGCTTGATCACTCAATTCCACGTTGCTCGCCAGAGTGTGCTAATAAACTCGCGCTAGCTGCCCGCGTCCTTCAATGAGTGTAGACTAATACACGCTTTCCTGCATGACTGCTCCAACCGGGCTTGATAGAAACCTTGCATATTGTGACCCTCCAACTCAAGTCTTCTACAAGACACACGCTGTTGTTTTTGAACTCGTATAAACATTCATCTGCACGGGTAGCATGCGCGGCTAAAATGACTGGCGGCCAGCTAACCTTGCAAGGTCATTCACATACGACGGAATACACCGGTAGAAAGACAACATCACGACATTGGCTGATTCGATACAATGTACCGAACGCCTCAGCGTGTCGTTGCTACAGTTTAAACACACGTCCGTACAAAACCTTCTGCGTGAGTCGTGACGTGTAATGATCGCACTTATTTAGAAGCACGTGTATTAAAATGTTCCATGGTTGCGCTCCGTATGATCCCAATTCCGTCGGCTACTCACTCGGATGTAAACCAAGTGGTCGGTCTGAGCTTCAACTCGTTCGTTTTACTCTCAATCTGCTGCGTAGGTCCTAGAAAGTGAGAGGATACAGTTACATCACATGCATTTAAAAAAGTGTCAATGTTATTGAGATATGCCAATATAACACGGGGTTCCTTTCATCCCAATGACGTTTCCAACTGTGCGCTGACCGTCAATATCACCGTTAATGCTCACTGATTGTCAATGAATGTCCACATTACGGTTCCGGCTTTATTTTCCAAACAACCGGTCCATTTCACTCACCTGTCCTCCGTTGTGTAACAAGTTTACTGGGACCTCTTGTAATGGTGTACATTATGTGAACGCCAGTTCCCAAAGAACTTCAGTGTAGCTTCGGCGAAACGGTGTGTCGTGTGATGCAATGTGGCGACTGGAAACGCTGATTCCAAACGAGTATATTCCACCTGGTAGCGAGCCCCGTTTTCGGTACAGTCCCCTTGACGCAGCCACGGTGGAAAAACTACAGCGGCGTGTTTTTCCGAGTCAGCTGGTCCGTACGTCGGTCCGTCTCAGATCTCGGTGTTGCTAAGTGCGCTTGTCTGCTCGCGCTCCGGCAACGAAAAAACCATATGTTTGGGTTGAAGCGCCGTCTGCCGTGCTTTTAATGCTAGCCAAGGGTCAACCAAGGTGACACAACACTCTGATAGTCAGAGAGGGAGGGAAAAAAAACACCTTTCCGACAAATTCTGTCATCTAAGAGGATATTATCCCGTAGTTGGTGTTCAAATCATTAAAATGGAAGGGGGGGGGGTGGGTCTGTTGCCTTGCCTACAGCACAAGTGTAAATGACACCGATCATCAAAGAGCACCCCACATGACGTCACTTCACGCCCCCATTCCTATGGGAGGAGCGCCCTTCAGAATACTACCACTGACCTTTCACCTATTAACCGAAGCACGTGACGTAAAAGGCTTACTCATTGTCAATGAAACTTATGTCACCCCCCACCCCCTAATTTCCATATACATTAGGACTGAGTGCAAGAGTTCGCACCCTTCCGTGATGAAAAAAAACGGCATTAAAAATAACAGCATTATAATGCAAACACGACCGTATTTCAATCACTTTCATCGTGTGTCAACGTAGAAGAGGGGTAATTGCATAAAAAATGCAATTGCATAAAATAAGCGCGTGGTGCTAGGCCCGTACGTGGCAAGGTGACATGGCATTCAGGCTATACATAACATGCAGGACAGTGATAGTGGGCGGCATGTTTGGCAACCGTAGAACGACGGTGACAAATAGGGAGATCAGACAAGCTTAAAGAGGAGGCGGGTGCGTTATCTGGGTCAACTGACGGTTAGCAGTTAACGATCAAAGTCTGTCAGAAATAAAAGGATATCCCATTGAACTTTTTTTTCGTTGTCACTTTGAATCAGCTACTCCACAAACACGTTATTGACATTATTGATTCAGTAGATAAGAGATCACAAGAAACCGTTTCAAAACAGTGGAAGTTTTGGTCTAAAGCCTGAGTTGGTGAATACAGTACAGTTTGTTTCTCTAATAACATACCCATCAAGATCTGTGTGAAGAGATGTGTCAGGTCTAAACACGTGTTATGCAGTCTTATCAAGGCTGGTATATTACACATCATGGAAATACATGTCCATATCTACCCAGGGGCAAAGTTGGCCATTTACAGACACTTGAACAGCACCTGTTATCTATTAAGGGGTTTCAATCTTCAAATCTGTGTGTGTGTGTACCAGTCTATGGTCAGTAGTGGGGGTCACAGTCCTCCAGCAGACTATCAGTGATGTAGCTGACTTGAAGCAGTTCCTGGTAGTACTTCTTCTCTACTTCTGTGTTGACGGTCCAGGCCACCACCTCCACTCCTCTCTGGGCCCAGTACTGCACATAGTCCCTGAGAGACCAAGGGCATAGGAGACAAGGGGATCCGTGAAGGAAGGGTTAGTATAGGGTTTAAGACACCATCTCCATTCCTCTCCTCTACAGACATACAAATGCATACTTAGACCCTGAGAGACCAAGGGCACAGGAGACGAGGGGATCAGTGAAGGAGAGGTTAGTATAGGGTTTAAGACACCATCTCCATTCCTTTCCTCTACAGACATACAACTGCATGCTTAGCCCTTGAGAGACCAAGGGCACAGAACCAGTGTTTACATTACAAAAGCAAGGTGACCTTAGGACATTCACACACAAGAAATCTGCATTCAAGTCTCTCTCCTTAAACCAAGCACCCCATTGGTGCCAAGATGGCCGACTAGTTTCCTTTGGACCTTTGTAAACCCAGTTGCTTTCGGAGAAACTCACGGCGAAACAAAGTTCTTCTGCACCAGGAAGGCAGAGACTCCACAAAGCTTCCACAGCAGGTGATGATGGGCCCAGTCCAGAACCACGTCCAAAAGCTGCATCCAATGGTGTTCCCATAGTGACGAGAACCGGGGCTTACCGTCACCGAAACGAGAAAGGCTCCAGGGTCTGTGAGTCAAAGCTGTGACCACTTCCGGGTCAGCTTGCCTCATCTGGGGGTCAAAACATGAGGTTTAAGGGCAAGAGAATAAGAGAGAGTGAGAGAGAAAGAGAGACCGAGAGAGAAAGACAGAGACAGAGAGACAGAGAGACAGAGAGAGAGAGACAGAGAGAGACAGAGAGAGAGACAGAGAGAGAGAGACCCTTACCCTGTAAATGACTTTGGGCTCGAAGGAACAGACAATGCTGGTGTTGTAGAGGACTGGATGTTTCTTATACAACTCCTTCAGAGCAGCAGCTGACTAGTAGGAGAAGACAGAACATAGGACAGGGACATTTTACTGTGTGTGTGTGTGTGTGTGTGTGTGTTTGGGAGGGGTAACAGGCAGGTACATTCTACAAATTGTGTGGGTTTTTGTTTCGTTTTTACTTGTGAGTTTACATACGTGTCCGTGTGTGTGTCTTTGTGCATACATGTGTGTGAGTGTGTGGAGGGGTGTGTGTGTGTGTCTTTGTGCATACATGTGTGTGAGTGTGTGAGTGTGTGGAGGGGTGTGTGTGTGTGACCAGTTGGTGTTCCTGTTGCAGCTGTGCATCAATACAAGTGCTGCTTTGATGCCTGACCTCACAAGGACCTGATTCTAAACAAACAACAAATCCCAGCATGCATCTGCATTCCTCTAGTCTGTACTACGAGCGCGCTTCACCACAAACGGGAACACGAGGACGATAGTGCTAACTAGCAGGAACTGTACTAGGTTCCCTGACAGAAGCATTAACTGACAAACACAAAAGATCCACACTTCCTCATTTGGAGCAACGGACGACGTGATTGGCCGAACCTCGTCTGGGTGACCTTTGACATCGAAGTAGATGGTCAGTTGGAGTTGGATGCATTCCAGCACGGCCTCCTCCAGAGTTGGGATCCTCTCTCCAGCAAACCTGTCACTGGAGGGTTCACGGAGAACAACATCAATATTTAGCCATAAAGAACCATATTGAAACTAGCCTGGGCCACTCAAGTTAAAAGTAGTAACAGTCCAAGACAACTTCTCCAACAATCTGTATCCCGCCTGCTAGACCACCATACTTCCTCTCCCCCTCTCTCACTCTTTACAACTTCCCTCTGTGGGCCTGTCTCGCACCTGAGTCTATGCTTGGCGGAGGCGTCCAACTGCCGCAGTTCGGAGAACGTCAGTTGTTTGAGAAGCCCTTGTCCGTTGGTGGTCCGTAGCACAGTGTCATCGTGCATCAGAATGGGAACTCCGTCTGCAGAAAACTCCAGGTCTAACTCGACCCCAGTTGCCCCGTTCTTACTAGCCTGGAATGGGATCATGATTCGTGGATCAAAAATGCGGTTCCGGGGATGACATTAAATTATGCAGTGTCCGCATTGGGTACACACTCGTAGACTTTGCAGCCGTATTTTATAGCTAGGTGTCGTGCATGATGCGCTGGGTGCTTAAATAGCACACTGGCTGTCAAAGAAACGCTGTTCCATGTGTTGTCAATGTCTTTATTGCTCTATACTCACCTCGCGAATAGCAGCAATCGTGTTCTCGGGAGCGTCATGTCCACCGCCCCGGTGAGCGACCACCGACACCCCGCTAGACCCCACAGTCCCTATTTTGGGCCGTAGCACCTGCCTCGTACGGCTAGACGGTACTTGGGGGAACCGGAACATCACCAGAAAGAGGTAGAGGGAGGCGGTGAGGACAGACGAACATAACGGACTCCTGGTACCGAGTAGAACCACGACGAAAACAACCGAGAACAGCGTTACTTCATCTCCTAGCTGCAGCATTTTCCCTCCTTTGTCCAATTGCAAGTCAGTTCAGCTGGCCGTTCGTACTAGTTGTCTAACTACTTCAGAAAAACTTCAGAATGTGTCCACAATTTTAAGAAAATTAAGCAACGTTTAGCTTAGCTAAGCATTCTGTCGCATTTCTCTCTGCAATCACTATTCCTCGAGCGGGTTAATCAACTACCGCGTAAACAAACGATTCGATCAATGAATCCTTGTACATCGGCGTCGCACGGTAACGTTAGAACTAAGCCTACATGGCAAAGTCGCCAACACGGAACCGCGAAGTATCAACGGATATCCAGCAAACACGTATTCTGTCACCTAACGTCTTAAACCTGTCAAACTCGGCTGGCGACTCCAGCTGTCGGAAACACGTTATGTACCATGCACGTGCCTAGCTGTGTCCACCCGGCTTATTATTTATAAAATTTTGTAAATATATATATATATTTATCCTCACATATATTATTATGTTGGGGATACACAAAATATATAAAACGTGAAAAAAGGCTTGTGATATTATTTTTGAACTGTCAGTTCTTCGCCAGTTGATGGCGTAATTTCCTAATCGTCCAAACCGATTTTACAGCAAGGACCACTTCCGGGGGTTGAAGGGCAAGGATGTGTCCACAGTATGACCTGTCTGGTTAGCTTAATAAGCTTATCAAACGTCTATTAATTCATGTTTTCACCAGTTTGGTAGTTAGACAACGGCTGCCATGGTATGTTTTTCTTTGTGAAGTATTTACGTTTCACATGTCAGTGTTTTTAAAAGGAAATGAATCATATCTTAACTTGCTATTTTGCCGACTGAGCGAGACTGTTTTTACAGTGCACACTAGTAGTTCACTGGTCCCGGGTGTGTGTACGTGTGTAGGCTAAAACATATTATTTCGCTAAACAAATATCCAATGTAGGTTATGTTCTCTGTCTATGTATCTCTCTGTCTCCTAGCATCGATCAACGCTTCTTCTCCGGCTGACCCACCAAGCTGTAAGTCATCGCAGAGGGCTCTGCTTCGTAAGAAGACCATCCGCTCGACATCTCTTCAACACACAACCCCACGTACCCACTCCACCATGCGGTGGTGGCCAAAGCGTACCCTCCCTTCATCACAGCCCACAGGGTCTCGGTTTACCGTCAGCCAACGTTCTCCACGCAAAATGTTCAGACCTATCGAGTGAGAAGTACACCCTCATCTACAAACTACCCCACATCATGCTGCTCCGAGCGGTGTCCAGACTCAAACTGCTTCAGACGGGAATCACAGTCGTCTTACTTCCTCCGGTTTACTACATGTATCTTCAAGGAGACGCGTCGGACCTCCTAGTCGCCTACAGCACCGGAATAGCGCTCTTTGCCGGTGTGATGCTGTACACCGCGAGTCACTTCTTCCGACGTGTCGTGGGGATGATGTATGTGGACTCGGCGCAGACTACGCTCAGGGTGTCTCACCTGACTTTTTGGGGCAAAAGGACTGACGTTTACATACCGGTGTCGGATGTAATGACCGTGGGAGATGCGGGGGATTCCATCGGTGAACCTATTTTGAAACTGAAACGGTACAGTTGTGCTGATGTGCTCTATTTTTCTACCCGCTTCGGACGAGTGGTCGACCGGCATATTTTTGAGAAAGTATTTGGAACTCTTACTTGATGCTTAGTGTGTGAGTACAATTATGCTCAATAAATTATTTCAATTAAAATTAAACCGAATATTGGTTTGCTATTTATTGGAGAGAGAGAAAGTATACAGCAATTTCATTTGACCTTAGCAGCACACAACAATTCCAAACCGCTGTTAATTTAGCAGTACAATATACAAGTCAGCAATAGTACTACAGTATTACTACTACAACATGGGAGAATCTATTGACAGGAAAAGGTCAAACTGCATATATTAACTGGCGCAGTTACAGTTTTGCCATGGAAACAAACAAGACTGCTATTATGTGATGAATTTGTTGAAACAGCAGCCAAAGGAAAGTGTCTCCTGGATGATCAGAGCAGAAATCAGTGACATGAATGGATTTCCAGTTAGCAGAAGTATTATCTCCAACCCCCAAAAAAGTACACAAATCATTATACACATGAACGACACACAAACAAATTGCCCCCCTCCCCCTCCTCACACACTCCATACCCCATTTCGGCTCCAGAGCCCAGGGTCCAGAGCCCCTGTATTTCCCAGTGTCTGCGGACGCAGCACACAGACTAGACTGTCTGGACAGCAGCTTGCGGGGCGTCACAGCCCCTTACTTTAGCTCGGCGAGGGCGTCGTTGAAGATGTCCAGGAAGAGGTGGGCGTGGCGTTCCTTAAACACCAGCGAGGGGCGGAACCGGATCGAGCTGGTTCCGCAGCCTCCTAACACCAGGCCTGCAGAACAACGGTACGACAGTGTCAGAGTTCAACCAGAACCTCTTTGTGTGGGCGTGACCCATCTTATTCTGTCTGTGGCGTTTGTCCGTAGACGTTAGCAGTGTCTCCCACCTAGCTTTTCGATGGCGCGGAGGTGAACGATGTTTCAGGTATTTACTAAGTAGTGAGTTTAACCACCACAACTCAGTTACACATACACTATCAGTCTAAACTTTGGAAACACCCTCCCATTCAAATGAATGGAACAATACATCCCAACTTTTGCCAGGTAGTGTGTATAAACCTGCGTTCTCTGAACAAGCATCTTCCTCTGTAATGTTGGAGCACAGGTGGGTGGGTGGGTGGGTGTGTGTTGACTGGCTACACAGGGTCAAAACATGGGGAGGCTGTGGTGGAACCTACCCTTGTTCCTGGCCTTTATCAAGAGGCTGTTGCGGGTGTTTTCGTCCCTGACGTCGACGGCACAGAAGGTGCCGATCCCTCTGGCTCTGCTGAGCAAGTGAGGGTTCTTGGTCTAGGCAGGAGGGAGGAGGACAAGGAAGAGAAGGAGGAGGAGAGGGAGGAGAAGTATGAGAGGGAGGAGGAGAGGGATCTCAAAGTTGGGATTTTCTACTAACGTCCACATCATCAGAAACGCGACTCCGCCACAGACAGACAGACACACAGACAGACAGACAGACAAACAGACAGACAGACACACACACACGGTCGTGTGGTGGCTCACCTGTAGCTCGTAGAGACCCTGCAGCATGACCTTCCCTGACCTCTCCACCTCCTCCAGGAGGTTCTCTGTCCTGATGACCTTGAGAACCTCGTTCAGGAACAGGTTCTTGGTGTGGTCTCCCAGCCACGTGTTGAAGATCCTGAACGGCTGAACGGGAGAACGCACGAAAGGCAACCTGAGTCGCTATGGCAACAGAACTACAGGTTTTCCCAACCGCGCTTAGCAGGGAGAGAGCTGTTATAAGGAAACTTCAGACTCCTTTTATTTCCCGAGCCTCCACATGCACAGTAGCTCTGACCTACCTTGTCTGGTTGGAACTTCTCCTTGAGGAAGTAGCCTCCTGTCAACATCTTCTTACTGAACGAGACGATGTCAGCAGGATCGTCCAATCCCCAGTGTTCGTGGGCCCAGAACTTCCCCGTAGACCCTCCCCCTGTCTGCACCTCATCCACTAAGAACGCGCAACCATGCTAACGGACAGATGACATCACAAAGAACAGAATGAATGGAATGCATGAAGGAAAACAGCCAATCAAATGTAAAGACAATTCAATTAGACTTAAATACGTGCAACGTTTCCTTCCTTTACCTTCTTGGCAATCCCTCTCAACTTCCTGTAAAAGTCAAAAGAGGCGTGGTTATCCCCTCCCTCGGCCTGGATTGGCTCAATGACGACCCCCGCCACAGGTCGTCCTTTCTTGGCCCACGTCACTATCAGATCCTCCGCCTACAGAGGGGAGAGAGATGGACAGACGGACAGACGGACAGGTGGGACAATTTATTAAACTAAACGATGACCGCGCAGGCTTACAGATGAAATGGTTCTGACGAGGGATCGTGATGAAGAGAGAGAGAAGGGAGGAAAAGAAGCGAGCAAAAAGAAAAGACAGAAAAAAGAGAAAGAGAGAGAAGGAGAAAGAGAGAGAGAAAAGGAGCGAGGACGTAGCCAGTCACAGCAGGAGTACAGAGTGGCTCAGGAGGATCCTGAGGGCCAACACGTCTCCTGAGGGCCAACACGTCTCCTGAGGGCCAACACGTCTCCTGAGGGCCAACGCATCTCCTGAGGGCCGACGCGTCTCCTGAGGGCCGACGCGTCTCCTGAGGGCCGACGCGTCTCCTGCTCACCTGCTCCAGGCAGCGAGCCTCCTCCTGGCTGTTCTCCCTCTGGTGCTCCCCCAGGGGGTACCTCAGCTGGGGGTACGGAGCGATGGGCCAGTCGAACGCTGGGACGTCCAGCTTCTGGATGGCCTTGGTGTGGGTGGTGGCCAGGCAACCTGGGGGGGAGGAGAGGTGGATGGATGGAGAGAGAGATCGATAAGTCAATCGAATGTGGGTAGAGTGAGCACAGGTTTTCCATGAGGAGAATTAGTTGATTGAGACCCAAATTGGAATGAACTGATTTGCCGTCAGTGATAGAACCAAAAGTATCTTACTGTTACTAGGTAACTACTGGTGATTCTGGTTACTGTTACTAGGTAACTACTGGGTAATTCTGGAACCCTTACCCAGCGTTCTGCCATGGAAGCCGCCCATGAAGGACAGCAGAGTCAGGTCTGGACATCCAGGAGCCTGCAGAAACACACGTCACGCTCAACAACTCACAACAACACTGGTGTCCAACACAGGGTTGCGGCAACATGCAATCATCCCAGTGTATTTAGACGGCACAGATGGACATGGGTTCCAATGAGGGATCCAGTGTTTGGGACTGGGGTTGAGGGTTGGGGTTGGGGTTTGAGGTTGGGACTGGGGTTGAGGGTTAAGGTTGATGTTGGGGTTGAGGTTGGGTTTGAGGTTGGGTTTGAGGTTGGGATTTTAGGTTGGGATTTGAAGTTGGGACTGGTGTTGAGAATTGAGGTTGGGGGTTGATGTTGATGTTGGGGTTGAGGTTGGGGTTGGGGTTGATGTTGGGGTTGAGGGTTGAGGTTGGGGTTGGGGTTGGGGTTGAGGTTGGATTTAAGTCTCATAACCTCACCTGGTTGATCACGCTGGTTCTCTCCTCCTCTGGGCTGTGAACGTCGTGTCCTCTCTGCTTGTTCTGGAGAGAAACACCACGCAGCAACTCAGGATAGAAACACCACGCAGCAACTCAGGATAGAAACACCACGCAGCAACTCAGGATAGAAACACAATCCAGCACATTTAAACACGACCTCCAGCTATCTGACGCTCACATTTACACATTTACACGTTTACAAAATCATGTTATATGCTTCTGTACGTGACAATACGTCACTTCACTTCATCGGGTGGTCGATTTAAGTTATTCTCTTAAATGTGTAACATTTCAACGAAACGTAACAAGAGAACCTTCTAAAAAGCTGTTAAATTGTGTCTGTGCTGGTCGTCAAGGCACTTACCCTGTACCAGATGAAGATAGCCTTGTAAGCGTTCTCATTGGAGCAAGAACCACAGGCCATGGTCTGCACTCTACCCAGGCCCTTGGGCGCCACCTGGTGGTCAGACGGGGGAAATACGCCAATCACGGTGTCGAACGGCATTCATTGTTATCCAGCCCCCATGTTATTGACACTATGATGTGAGGTGACTTATATGAGGTATGTAAAGGTGCACTTAACACCTTTTACTGACAAAATCAACGAAGGAAGCCATGTCCCCTCCACTTCATAGTGTAGGGGACAATGGGTCACAGGTCATAGGTCATACTTACTGACATCAGACCTTCCAGAAGCTTCTCTGGATATTTCCCAGGGGGCAGCATTCCCAGGGCTGGTCGGTTGATGAACGCACCCTAATGAACACGCAACACACGTTATCTGTTAGTAAAGTACGCAGCGGTATTCGAGTCTGTGCAGTGGACTGTGTGAAAGCAAGCGTAGTGCTTCTGGTTCACCATGTTCATGGGGTCTGTCATGACTTTAGTCAGAGCTGGGTGATTGTATCCTGCGAGGAAAAGAAAAAAAACAAGTTTTTTAAAACCTTGCGGCATTTCCCAACGCAAGTCGAACAGTTTGAAAACCAACAGAACGTTCCGTTTGGAACGGAACCTAGACGTGCGACTCCGTGTTCCGATCCTGGGTGGAGGGTAAAGGGGTTCCACACACCTATGGGGATGGAGGCGATCTGGGTGTACACATCCAGCATGCGGTTCCCATCCACATCCACCAGGTAGTTGCCTCTGCTCTCCTCGTAGTCACAGAAGAAGTTCACCTGCCCCACGTTCTGCGGCCGGAGGGAACGAGAGAACGTGTCACGCACGCAGGAGCTGACGTTCTCCCGGAGAACAAAGCTATTTATAAAGTCCTTTAGATAAGATGAACTTTAACGACTATTATGTCAAACTAAAACATTACGCAAGTGGTTGTCGAGAAAGATTCTCACCTGAACCACCTCCAGCTGTTTAGACAGACTCTGAGGACAAAGGAGAAAGCGTTCGATGACTTTAGAGTGGAAGGAAGTTGTTTGTTGTGCCGGGATACGTAAGCAATCAAACCATTCTGGTTATACTGTTCTGGGGTCGCGGAGGTCACCGGCGGAGGTCACTCCAAGAAACTCCTGCTCTTTGAACTGGAAGTAGACACAGTCTATTCCCTCTGTATGCAGTGAGATCTTGCTAACACTGACGCTCTCACCTTCGATATGGGACCTGGAACCTCAGTCTTCATACAAGGACCAGAGTATTCAGCCTCGTCCACCAGCCTGGCCACCGCCTCACTGGCCTGACGGCATCCTGAGAACAAGGACAAAACACCTTTGAAGATCTTTTTAAGGTTTGAAGGTTTTACAGTGCTAATCCCAGACAGCTCTAAAGAGATTCTAATGATAGATTATATTATTATTATTATTATAATCAAAAGAGGAATACAGAGAGCTCCACTCAGCGATGTGTGGCGAGTGTAAATATGTGTGATCAAATGCCAATAATAGCTCAGGCGTGAACAAACTATTCATTAAAACGTTACGCAAGTTTTAGGATGCGACCGAGTTGGGTAATTCATCAGTGAAGGGCTGTGCGGGAGGAAGGTGGTGGTTTATCTCCACTTTCTGTCACTTATTCTGAGAGTAGGTCCTAGTAAACAACCGTGGTAAAGCCTTTAGTCTTCTGAATCATAGGATACAGCCAGTCCAAACCAGTCAGCACCAGCCATCTAACCCTTCAGCTTCACCTTTGCTCCCTGTCTTCCTCTCCCCCCCCCCTCTCCCCCCTCCGTGCCCACCCTCTATCTCCTGTTTATCCAGTAAATACACAACTCTTTGTTGTGTGAAGAACGGTATAAAAGTACTTAGAGTCAAAACCGGTTGGTACTTGAAAGAATAAGCAGGAAAATAACTTTTGGAGGAACGTTCCTCTTTCGCAGTTATGTCATTCCCCCCCCCCCCCCCCCCACCCTCGTTTCTCACCTGGGGCAGAAAGACGCAGGCTGGATCTTACAGAGGAGGAGAGACGTCCTCTCAGGACACAGCCAGCCATGTTGCACCTGTACGTGGGACACAGAGAGGAAGAGCAGCGTTTCCTTTATATTGATGGAGTGATCTCCATAGAGGCAAGCTATGGTGAACGTGTCTGTTGCCACGGTGTCAGAAACAGGGCTGTATGAGAATCGACGCCGTCTGTCAGCGATGATGGAGTCCATGTTGGAGAATAACATGCATCAAAAATACCATCTGTGGAAACACTGGGACTGGTTTCCTTCTATATTTTCAGGGGTTTGGTTTCCCCATGGAGAATGTCTTGTCAAATTCATTTTGAAGACCTGTTTTTAAGCACCCTACTGTTCCCCCCCAAAATACAGTTCAACTGTTCAGTCAGTGCTCAACTTCAAATATGCCTCTGTGTGTGAAGAGAGGTGAATATATTTGTTGTTATTTGTATATTTGTTGATCAGACAGACTTGCCCCAACTACAAAAAAAACTTAAAAGGAATCACTGGCGAGGGAGGGAAAGGTTTGAGTAAAAGCGAGATGAAATCGAGGCAGATTGCGCCCAGAAATCATGAAAGTTGTGCTCAAATGGATTTCAAAGACAGATGAGGACAGTTTGATCTCATCAGAAATCTGAATTTACATCCAGGGTTGATCACAATTTATTCATTTGACCTGCAGTCTATGTTCACAGAGGAATCACTTACTGTATATAGATGACAATTAGAAGAGTATTCAATATCACCTGGGATGTTTCACACACACACACACTGTTCCACCTCTACCAACTTACCTGCCTTACTTTATACTAACACAACAACCAATAAGAGAAGCCTATGTAATCATCTATTTCCATCCCACCTCCCACTACATACTTATCAGTCCAGGTTCTCCTCACATGTTCCCCTCACTGCCAGGTGTGCATATTACACTGTAGTCATGACGATTAATAATAAAGTATCCATTTTATGGGTCTCCACTTTGATATGATATTATGGCGAATTGAAGATAAAAAATCTAACATACAATGTTCTGAAGGGATACATTGCATTTTTTATTTTATTGGTAAGAAACATCATAAAACAATTGAAGTTTAAAGTTATAAGTAAAGGGGAGGGTCTTTGTTTAAGGGTCTCGACCACGGGGTTGGACAGTGTTCTGTGTTGTTTACCCAGAATGCCCTGACAGGTCAAGTACGACAACAGAGGGATGGTTGGTCTGAACAGCAACACCCCTGTTACCTGAGGATCAGAGTCCCTCAAGGAGGAAGTCACCGGAAGGACAGGAAGGAGGTCACGTTCTGCTATGACCGTCCTCTGAGTTGTTGTCACGGTGACAAGTTTAGATTACGGACACAGGCGCAAGCTTGTTTACCATTAACTCTCCCTGAGGAAATGGTTCAACCTGGTGTGGTTTAATCAGTGCTTAGGTCAGAGGACTGTTGACTCTTTAGAGGGGAGTTCAAAAGTACTAATAATATGAACTGCGTGGAGTCTATCTCTTGGGGACAAATACAGGAAGGAAAATAAAACACCATCCGTCCAAATGTGGGTTTATTAATACATCTTGTAACATAAATACAATTGCCCAAGTGTACGATGGTGTTAATATGCATCATGACATAAGCAATGTTTCTATGACTATCGTTGGTAACAAAAAGGTCCATCGTCATGCTTGTGTTCTACTAACAGAACTGGGATCCAAGTTGTGACCGCTTATCGCTATGGCAACAAGCCTATTGCATTTAATACAGCATGGTTACAGAACTTTTAACACAAACACAGAGAGAGAGAGAGAGAGAGAGTACTGAACATAAATTAATTGAGATATTCCACCAAATAAACAGATACTGAACTCATGTCTGGATGAAAGCACATCATATCACCCAAAGGATCCATCCGTTTCTAGATCAAAGGCATCTCCGACACACAGGTCAGATCATATGAAGGTATGGCAATGGTCCTTCACTGGCCCTGGGGTTATGCGCTAATAGCTGTAGCAGTAGCTACTACCAACACAGCAGTAGCAGGCAGAATACTAGTAGCAGTAGCAGCACTAGCAGTATTAGCAATAGTAGCAGTATTAGCAATAGCATTAGCAATAGCATTAGCAATAGCATGAGCGTTAGCAACAGTGGCGCCGCGAGAAAGTTTCCATTGGGGTGGCCAGGTGGGGGGGAAAGAAAATCTTGTGGTGGCACGCCAAAATCAAAAGCCATAACGTTCTTCTTCTGTTCTGGTCCAGAAGTATGTCGGCTAGTTGAAAACAACGTCAGTATGACAGCGGTGAAGAAATCGCATGCTGGTGCGCTCTGGTTTCTTATTTTACGATTAATTTCCTGTTCTGTCTGTTTTGCTTCTTTAGCATTTAGCTTTAACGTAGATAAACAGGAAGCAGAAGTCCTCCTGACGAGGACACTGGAAATCCCAGCTCCTTTAAGAGGGTCGCACACCTCAGTCAACACAACGTTGAATTGGAGTGAAACTAAAAAACAAAAAGATACAAACAAACTTATTGGACTGCTCTGAGCAACTGGGACATAAGGATGATGGACTGGAACTAAAAAGGAACTAGGCAAATATGCAACAGTATGTTTGTCATTCTAAC
Source organism: Plecoglossus altivelis (assembly GCA_036571765.1). Lineage (NCBI taxonomy): Eukaryota > Metazoa > Chordata > Actinopteri > Osmeriformes > Plecoglossidae > Plecoglossus > Plecoglossus altivelis. The sequence continues at coordinate 4,011,249 of BROE01000002.1, forward strand.
AGATACACAAATGACTAAAGTCATACAAACTAAGAAATGGGGACACACACCAAATATCAACTGATAAACAGGTATCAAACATGCCACTTACAGCCATTCGACTAAGAAGAATTTTTGGATGCACTTGATTTTGGATGCACATCAAACGGACAGAACCAAACATTCACCACATTCTTTCAGTTTCTCGTTCTCTCCTTTTTTTACTTTCTCTTTTCTTTTTTTAATGAATGTCAAAATAAAGCTCCACCACAGTTTATGGATAAACAATACCAAAATAAAAGCACTAAGATGAATTCATAACTTTCTTTGTTGCTTATCAGTCCTCATGTTTGGACCCACTTTGGTACTTCACCCCAGGCCCACTGACTCACAAGTGCCACTACTAACCAACTACGCCATCAAAAATCAAGGAAACGGATTTCAACCAATTCACATTGACTGCATAGGAGCGTAACTCGTAGCATTGACAGTAGCAGCAGATGTAGCATTGACAGTAGCAGCAGATGTAGCATTTGCGCTAGTAGCAGTCCTAGCATTTGCGCTAGTAGCAGTCGTAGCATTTGCGCTAGTTGCAGTCGTACCATTTGCGCTAGTAGCAGTCGTAGCATTTGCGCTAGTAGCAGTCGTAGCATTTGCGCTAGTTGCAGTTGTAGCATTTGCGCTAGTAGCAGTTGTAGCATTCGCGCTAGTTGCAGTTGTAGCATTAGCGCTAGTTGCAGTTGTAGCATTAGCAATAGATACTTTATTGTTCCCCAAGAGGAAAAGTGCATTGAAATATTACATGCTCGTGACTTTCTCAAAGTGGTCTCCATGGCGACCTGAGCTTTGACAGAGATTGCCTCAATGAAATGACAGTTTTTGAGATATCAAGACATCTGGAGGGAAACAGAGGTCAAAAGGATGGGGAGATGGGGAGAGAGACCAATGGCAGAAACAAATTGAGACAAAAGAGAGAGAGAGAGGAGGGGGAGAACGAGAAAGAAAAACAGGAAAAAGGTCCAGAAAAATAAAACGTTCCTTCCGTTGTCGTTCAAACCTGATTGGCTGAACGTGTCAGGTCACATGAGGTACCAGGCAGCCAATCCCGCCACAGCAGCCACCCATGTGGCCAGCACCACCTGGCAGGTTGGGTGCTGCAGGAACATCATGGCAATCTGGCATAGATGGGTGGTGTTCCCACTGGCAGCTGAACACACAGGACGAGAAGAAGGGGAGAGGACAAGTTCAAATGGTACAGTCCAAACAGGACCATACCATAACATACCATATACTGAGACTATGCCATTTCTACTGGACCATAGCATTTACGGTATACTGGACCATGCTACTGAATACGGGAGAAGAAAGGAGAGGACAAGTTGAAAAGATTTGGTCCAAACTGGACTATATACTGAAATTATACCATTTGTACTGGACCATACCATTTACAGTCTAATGGACCATACTACTTGGCAACACCATTTGTACTGGACCATACCATTTGTACAGATGGTCCAGGTAACATACCCATCTTGGCAGCGTAGTAAGGACACTTGTTGATGTCTCCCTGCATCTCTATTCCCCCATGTCCGTGACCCAACCCTGCATCCAGAACCTCCTCCTGCAGGGTACTGCCCACGTCCTCCAGCTCTGTGAACACCTGCACACACACACACACACGCACGCACGCACGCACGCACGCACACAAACACACGCACGGACAACCCACACACACACACACCTGTAAATAAATGACTACAACTATCGCAAAGTCGTACAATAATGTCCAGTATAATTTCAACTCAAACTAGAGTCAGGAATGAAAAAATGCTTCGATAAAACCGATCACAAACACTAAAACCTTCCATTTGGCTGCCTTGGGTCCCAGTTTACCAACGTAAAGTCGCACCATTAATAAGGAAATAAGGAAAGCTCTCCCATCCAGCCTCACCTCCATGTTGAAGGCAAAGGCCCGGTTGGACTCGGCCACGATCCTGTCCTTGGTGTGAGCATCCAGCTCCAGCTCATTCATCCTGCTGCGGTACAGCTGCTTGAAGCTGCGGGCGTTATGGATGCCCTCAAACTGGTAGAACTGCAGGCCTTCGCCCGTGGACGGCAGCTTCAACGCCCGCTGTGCCACCTGGGTGAAGACGGTCGGGTTGGCGCGGATGGTTCGTCATCGGACGCGAGGCGGTGACACTCGCCGTTTGATTATTAACGTCAGAGCAATCTTGGTCCTCGAGGGCCACTGTCCTGACAGTTTTCGATGTTTCCCTGCCCCAGCATACCTGATTCTAATGAAGGGTCATTACGAGGCTTCCACAGAGCTTGATAATGACCCATTTATTAGAATCAGATCTGCTGGAGCAGGGACACATCAAAAACTATCAGGACAGAGGCCCTCGAGGACCAGGATTGGACACCCCTTTGCGTTAGACAAACAAGTGTTGATCCAGTCGTTCTCATGTTTGTTTTTGGACTTCAGAACAACAATCTGTAAACCAGCGGGTTTTCTTTGTCTGTCTAATCGGACAGATCTGATGTGAACGTCTGAGGGTCTCACCTTCTTCAGGATCTGACCCCCTGACAGGTCGCCCATGTAGCGGGTGTAGGAGTGAGCAACTAGCAGGACCGGGTCCTCAGCCCCCACCTGGTGGATACGGTCCACGTAGGGCTTGGTACCTGGGGACACGCTCACCTGGGGGAGGAGGGTGGAGGTGGGGAGGGGAATGGGGGTAGAGGGAGGAAGGGGCATGAGATGAAGGAGAGAGGGAGGGATTAGGGTGAGGGAGAGAGGGATGGGATGGGGGATGCAGGGAGTGGAGGAGGAGGCAGGGAGTGGAGGAGGAGGCAGGGAGTAGAGGAGGAGGCAGGGAGTAGAGGAGGAGGCAGGGAGAGGAGGAGGAGGCAGGGAGAGGAGGAGGAGGCAGGGAGAGGAGGAGGAGGCAGGGAGTGGAGGAGGAGGCAGGATGAGGGTTGGTTGGTGGTAGAGCACAACACGTCAGTTCCAGGCGAGCATTCCCACCTCACTCTATGGGGCTGGACGGTGCGTCTCCACCCCAGAACTGACCTGACTCTGCCAGTCCTCTCCGTAGAGGTACTCCAGATCTCGGGCCAGAGCCTCCTGTCGGTCCAGCTCTGCTGGGAAATACACAGGAGCTACCAGAGGGTGCTCCTTGTTCCTCTCCAGCTCCTCCTCCATGGCCGAGTAGACGAAGTACAGCGCTGCTGTCCCTCTCTGGAGGGGGAGGGAGGTCATGTCAGATCACAAGAGAGGATAGGACATAGGAGGGGACATAGGAGGGGACATAGGAGGGGACATAGGTGGGGACATAGGAGGGGACATAGGAGGGGAGATAGGAGGGAGAGAAAGAGGAAAAATTGGAGAAGAGTGAGGTGAAAGCAGAGGGAGAGAAGGAGGGGGGGAGAGAAAAGAGTGCTAAATAGCCAAAGGAAATGGTCAAATAAAAATATGTGACCTATTAACTTAAGGCGGCGGGCGAAACGAACGTTCGACACCGGTTCAATCAGGAATATCTACCTCTCTCTCTCTCCTCCTCACACCAGTTCATTCACGAATCCAAGTAATTGTCATGTCATTAAAAGTTCAGCGCTCAAGTTATGTAGGTCGGTGCAGACAGTGCAGAGAGAGACAGTGTGAGAGACAGCATGAGAGACAGCGTGAGAGACAGCGTGAGAGACAGCGTGAGAGACAGCGTGAGAGACAGCGTGAGAGACAGCGCGAGAGACAACGTGAGAGACAGCGTGAGAGACAGCGTGAGAGACAGCATGAGAGACAACGCGAGAGACAGCGCGAGAGACAACATGAGAGACAGTGTGAGAGACAGTGTGAGAGACAGCGTGAGAGACAGTGCGAGAGAAAACACTGTCGACTGACCTTGAAGAGCTCTCTTTTGATTCTCCCTCGGAGAAACTCTTTAACAAACTGGCAGTTCTCTGCCCTGTCGTGTGCATCTTTGGTCCCTTCAGCTAGCAGTTCTGACAGATCATCTGGGCTGGAGACACAGGCCGAGGAAGGGAGAGAAGAAAATAAAAACAGACAACACTTTAAATGCATTACTTATCAATACATTTGATATAACGTCAAGGTGGGGGAAAGCAAACGTTGACAGCACACAACTGTCAAATGTGACCCCCAATAAATGAACAGTGAAGAAAAAACAGGGTTAACAAGCCCTCCAGACGATCGCTGACAAACCAACAAGTAAGTTACCTGAGAATATCCTCATCGTCTTCTACGACAATCTTCGCCCCTCCGTTCATCGCAGGTACGCTCTGGTGCTCGGGTGAAGGTTCCGTCGGCATGGTTGTCCTTCTTTGGGAGTTCGCCCGCACTGGTCGTCAGCCTGTCGGGGCTAAAACACGCTAGTGTTTGTTCGAGAAATGGTGGATGGGTTAAGAGCGAGAGAAGAAGATGTTCCTGTGCGCTATCAGGAGAACGGGGATCAGAATGGTCTTATATATGACCTGCTGGTGGATAAAGTGATATACTTCTGGGTGTCATAACACCGATGCATCAGGGATTCACATTGAACAGTAGACAGAGCCATGTGAGCGGGCTTCGTAATTTCTCGTATTTTTCGTGTAACACATCTTTCAACCGTTTAGTTCACTCTCTCTCTCTCTTGCACAAACACACACGCAGTGTCATCACAAGTCACGTAAACACATATATTGTGCAACCGAGTCTGCCCACATGCTAGCTAACAGAGAACGACACAGACGTTGATAACGCAAAGCTGCACAGTGCAGCATTAGCTTAAGACGTACAAAGAAAAGATTGCATGAGAGAAAGAAGGTTATCTAGATTCGTAGCCTGGATTATTTCATGCTGCCTGGTCGTTCCTGCCCAGCTTAGTACGTGTGGAAGTTGAGCCACCTCCGAGAGGTTATAAAAGTGACATTGCCGTCTTGTGTAAGGCAGTCATCTCTCACATGTTTTCAAGCTGTCAGCTGCTAACCAAACAGCGGACACGTTTTTAGCGAGTATAAAATGGCATTCGTAAATTAGGCCACATGTTATATATATGTAAGCGATTGCTAGTCACATTGGCAGCGTGGCTTAGTTTGTTTTTTACCTTGTTCAGATAGGTGACTCGTCTGTTGATCACCGTATGTTTGGGAGACGTGACGTACTTTGCCGGAGCGACGTAAGATCACGCAGCCAATCAGGTGTCTCGCTGTACCGAAGTCAGGCGCTACACTCTCCGAGCACGTTTTATGTCAGAAAAGGATACACTGAGACATCAAAATGTTTTTAAATTGCAAGCGACAAGCATGCTGCACCTTATCACTCAAAATTGCTTAAAATACAAAATGAATACAGAGCTTGAATAAACTCATGATTAGGACACATACGTCAGAGTTAAACAATGTACGGTGTAATGTAAATTGTGAGTTGATTATTTTAATGTAAGTAAATAAATAGCGGACACACACACGTGCAAACGGAAGATTTGATGCTCGCTTGTTATATTAAGCGTCACGAATAAAACGGGCGAAATCTTGCAGTTTTCACGTTTGTTCAATAGAGGGAAGCACACTCAACGATTTCTGCGTTTCGCCATCAAATCACCACTGGCACAACAGTACCCATGAATCATGACTTATGCTGGTGGTCCGTTATAATAATACACAAGTCATTGTATAATCAAATTCAGAAGTCCACATTTGTTTTGCCTTTTGACCATAGAAAACCTATTTCAAACGTAGTTTTAAATGCTTCATTTCAACGTGTCCTCCCTCCACAAACGTACACCCCCCTCCCCCCCACCCTGTTAACAGTCCAGAGGAAATGACATTGTATAGTCGATGTATTGTTTACATGTACTGTACGGCTATAAGATCCCTCCCAAGGTCTCGGTGGCTCAAGGAAGCTCTAAATCAATACATAAGATCTATCAGGCACATCTGGGCTGTGTGGTAGCAGCATGCAACCCAAGAGTCCAACACGCCCTGGACAATCATCTCTCCACGTAGGGGCCTCTCCTACAGCAGGGGCCAGAGGACCACTTGAGAACGGCGGCAAAAGAACAAAAGCCTTTTGCGTTGCCGCATTTCCTTCTGGAGAAACAAAAAAACAAATCCTACTTACAGTAAATGAGTTTTTGCAAACTGATTCTGGCGAACATCTGAGCCAGCTCTTTAATGTTGGGAGGGACCCTAGAGTCCCTATCATGGCCAGGATCACACACACACACACACACACACTTTCTCACACACACTCACACACACACACTCACACAAACGCACGCATGCACACACACTTACACACACACTCTTACTCTCTCACACACACACACTCTCACGCACACACACTCTCTCTCTCTCTCTCTCTCACACACACACACTCACTCTCACTCTCTCTCACACTCACACACACACACACTCTCTCTTTTCTCTCTCTCACGCAGACATGCACACACTCACACACACACACACACACTCTCACTCTCTCACACACACACACACCAACACACACACTTGCATGAACATGCTGTCTCTCTCACATACTTTGTCTCTCACACACAGACACGCGCATGCAAACACGCTATCACTCTCACGCGTGGAACGTTCTCACAACGTTCCGCTTGTTGCTGCCAACAAGGTTCTAGGTTACTGCTGTCCTGTTCCAAGATGTCCGCCCAAGACCCTCCTTAGTTTGTTGCATTGTTCTGGGGCAGGACACTAAGCTTCCCCAGATCAACAATATTACATTGACCTCCACCGCAGCGCTCAGCTATTTCATATTGAATACAACTTCCTGTGTTTATAATGGACATTTTTCGGACTCCCCTTTTTTCAGGATGATTAGCAATGGACCAAACATCCAGAACAATATAAAAAGAAAAATAGGGAGGGCATTATTACAATGAGTAATGTGTAATGACCTTGAGTGTGTCCAATTGTTTTAAGTGCGTGAGGCTACAAGCATGCATGACAACATGAGTGTTGCTCCCAATTGGGACTCGTATCAAAAGATAGGCCATGTTTACTATGGTTACGCTGCCTCATCTCTTCCTGGTTGCTAATCTCAGTTTATTGCTCCCTCGGGACGCGCACTGTGACATCATAATGATCGATTGTCCTCGTGTGCATGATTCCAGCCGCACAGGTATTCTGCCCCCCCTGGAATTGTTTGTGGCGCCCACAATTGTTTTGTTTTGTTTTTAGCACAATAATTGTGTCTTTATTTGACTAAAAGGGAAACTTTACCGTCTGCTTTCAACTTCCTCTTGTTTGCGCCGACGAAAAGTCCCCTTGGCTAAAGGAATCTGCGGATGTATTCATAATTCTTTGTTATGAGATGTGAGATGGGGAGTGTTGATTGTGCGTGTTTGCTAACAAACAAACAGCAACAATAAAGGTGGGTTTTTGAAGAACTTGTCTGAAGGAGCTTTGACCTTTGTCCTGAAGGTGCAGTTGGGGTTTTCCAGGTGAAGCTTGGTGATAACAGGGGTCACCATGACCACACTGTTGACAACACCATAACAACAGTCAAATGTTAATCAGTGACGCTCACCATGGCAATGCTCAAAGTGATGTAGGGAATTCCTCGAATGCTTTTGAGGAAATTACTACTAGAATATACATTAAATGATCTGGACATGAATTGACCGTAAATTTTGGTTACGTATTTCAGAATAGCTGTACTACGCTGCCATATTAAAATTGTAAACCATCTGCCATATTTAGGATGCTTAAACTGGATGTTACTACAGAGACACTATCCCATTCAACAGGAGTGTTGTAGTCAGTGTCACTTCCACAATACAATCTACTATTCTCTTGTAAACACCGGCAGCTACCGATCAAGGGAAGGATTTACTACCGAAGAAAGTGAGCCGGTACAGGAGGAAGCGCCAACCATGGGTGCGACACCGTAAATCCCACAGTTGCAGATTCCCTTCCCGCTGTGTGCGAGCTCCCAGCCTCTCGAGCTACGCGCCCCTTCGTAACTATAATTAGAAACACGCCTTACTCATGTTCGCCTCTTACCGATTCGCTCGCAGGAAACGTCTCCAAGTTCAGTATGCGCTGCCGTTGTGCTTCAACAAAAGGAGGAAAGCGTGCACATCGAGAAGGCATGCTGGTGTGTGATTGCGGGCCGGCGGGCCAGCGCGGACACCGCCTCGTTAGGTTGCGCAGGTGTACTGAGAAAACCGGGATGGAAGGAATGAAGGAATGAATGAGTGAGAACTGGAGGGAGGAAAAAACACAAATTATTGGCGCATGTGACATTCTAACACCCCATTTTAGAATGGTCAATTCTAAAAGAGCACGCTTGGGAATAAAGTCATGGATTTCCATAGCTTGAGTCAAGACATTCTCATAACCTGTTTGCTTGAACGTCCGCATGACTGACCTACTATTCAACTCACACCACGTAGAGCCGAGTTCTGGATGAATGACCATACGCTCCCATCTTATTTTACCGAGTTCTCCGAAGTAAAAAAAGAAAAGAAAAAAAAGTTAATTCGCCTCTCTTTATTCGGTGTCTATCTAAAATCGTCTGCTCTGTAATATGAACCATGTGCAGCTGAGAGAATGATTACTCCAGACGCCTCAACTCCAATGCTCAGGGCCCTCATCTAGTCTGTTTAGAGATATTCAGATCCCGAACAATGTAAACATTCCTTTGGCATTTGGCATACAATAATATGAAACATGGCCAAGCGTCGAAGTGTGTAGCATCAGAAGAGAGTCCTAGTGTTTAGGCCCTGCAGACTCAGTCGCTACACATGCGGGCCTTGTCTTTTTCCATGTCAGAAAAGAGCGAAATGACCATTCTTCATGTAGGAAACGTTGGCCCAGGCCTTGTCTCAGTCTTCCAGAACGACAGAAAAGCAAAGAGAACGTAACGGATAAGGAGAGGAGCAGGGAGAACTCTCCAGAACCCTGCAGAACCATGAGACCACAGGCAGGGAGAACTCTCCAGAACCCTGCAGAACCATGAGACCACAGGCAGGGAGAACTCTCCAGAACCCTGCAGAACCAGGATACCACAGGCAGATAGAACCCACCCCCCAGACCCCTGCAGAACCAGGAGACCACGGGCAGGGAGAACTCTCCAGAACCCTGCAGAACCAGGACACCACAGGCAGATAGAACTCACTCCCCAGACCTCTGCAGAACCAGGAGACCACAGGCAGATAGAACTCACCCCACCAGAACCCTGCAGAACCATGAGACCACAGGCAGGGGGGTGGGGGGCACAAAGGCGCGTTCTTCCTGCACGCGCTCCACGCCGTTGTCACGCCTCGCAGGAGCTTCAACCCAGGCGCCGTGGTAACCCAGGGCAACCTGAAAGCGGCGGGGGAGGAGGAGGCGGTGGGGGGGGGGGGGGGGGGGGGGTGGGGGGGGGGGGGGGGGGGGGGGGGGTTGTGTTTGAGCAAAAAGAGACAGGGAGACTGCCCGGTTCACCCTCTTGTTTGTTTCCCCCCATAGAAGGGAGGATGATGTTTTGGGGTGAGGCTACAGAATCTGGACAAAGGACGGACAGACGATCCTCCGTACAACAACCATTGTGTCTGGGCTCTGGTAGCCTCCCCAGTTTTGAATTCTCAAAGGCCAAACATTCCTGCCGTGGAACCCATACTAAGATGATTTTTTTACACGCTGAATATGCTATGCTTTCACCAGGGAAAAGCAGAGTGGAGAGAGAGAAGAGAGAGAGAGAGGAGA
>BROE01000002.1:4045183-4056284 GCA_036571765.1 Plecoglossus altivelis
TCCGGCCTCTTCTCTCTCTCTCTCCCTCTCTCTCTCTTCTGCCCCTCTCTCTTCCTCGTTCTCTCTCCTTTCCTCCTCTCTCTCTCCCTCTACTCTCTCTCTCTCTCTCTCTCTCTCGCTCCCTCTGTCTTCTCTCTCTCTCTCTCTCCTCTCTTCTCTCGCTCCCTCTTGTTCTGCTCTTCTCTCTCTCTCTGCATCTCTGTCTCTCTCTCTCTCTTCTGCTCTCTCTCTCTCTCTCTTCTCTCTCTCTTCTGCTCTCTCTCTCTCTCTCCGTCTCTCCATCTCTCTCATCTCTCTCTTCTCTGTCGCTCCTCTGCTCTTTCTCTCTCTCTCTCTCTCTTCTCTTCTGCCTCTCTCTCTCTCTCTTCTCTTCGTCTCTCTCTCTGCCTTTCTCTCTCTCTCTCTCTCTGCCTCTCTCTCTCTCTCTCTCTCTCCTCCTCTCTGCCTCTCTTCTCTCTGCGTCTCTTCTCTCTCGCTCCGCTCTCTCTGCCTCCTCTCTCTCTCTTTGCTTTCTCTTCTCTCTCTCTCTCTGCTCTCCTCTCTCTCTCTCTGCCTCTCTCTCTCTCGCTCCCTCTCTCTGCCTCTCTCTCTCTCGCTCCCTCTCTCTGCCTCTCTCTCCCTCATTCCTTATGTTTCTCTCTCGCTCCCTCTCTCTCCCTCCCCACATCTTTTCTCTCCCTCTCCCTCGTTCTCTCCGTCTCACGCTCTCTCCTTGTCTCTCACTCCCTCTATCTCTTTCTCTCCCTCTATCTCTCTCCCTCTCGCTCTTCCCAGCTCTCCCTCTCCTTCTCCCGCCATATTCCCCGCAACAAGCCAAAACTCCCTCACAGACTCATGTCCTGTTGCAATATAAAACATCCTTCATCTCCACAAGTGGACCAAGCATTCTGATCTGTTCCGAACTGACCCCCGCTCCCCCAACGTCGCTGCGCTTCCCTCACCAGCTGCTCACCATGTCAGCCTGTTGTGGAGGAGTGCCGACGTGTCACTGACCTCCAGGGTTCCCGTGTGTCCGGCGGAGCTCCAGCCCAGCCCTGACACACACCTGACCCAGCAAGCAGCTCCTGGAGACGGGGGGAGAGCTGGTCTGGTGTGGACCTGGGAAAACTCTAACTGCACAGGACCAGGGCATGGAAACCAGGGGACTAGGGGACTAGTGGACTAGGGGACTAGGAGACTAGTGGACTAGGAGACTGTGACCAGGACCAAGACTAGTACTTGGCTTGGTCCTGTGACCAGGACAAACTGTAGAATACAAAACGGTTCAACACCACCAGTTGAACACATACAGGTGACTGTCAAAGAGATGAATACTGAACACAGCCAGGCTGAACACAACCAGACTGAACACAACCAGACTGAACACAACCAGACTGAACACAACCAGGCTGAACACAACCAGGCTGAACACAACCAGGCTGAACACAACCAGACTGAACACAGCTGTCAGACTCACATGACTTGGAAGGGGCAGTTGGGGGTGTGGAGGAACTTTAGCTCCCTGATGGATCTCTGAGGTACGGTGTTGAGAGTGGACCTGCACCAGCATCTCTCCACCAGACTGATGGGCTTGGCTGTGGGACACACACACACACACACACACACACACACAAACACACACTGTTAGTCATGTGTTTCCTAACTATGACACATACACACAGTTTTAAGTGAAGGATCTATACATAAAACATAGACAATATAAATATGTACATATATGGATATTCATGTCAAATACAAATCAAGCATAACAGATAATTATAGCCACTTATTAATATAATTTTCTAATATTAGCACATTGACATAGATAATAGAAATACATTATACTTAAAACAAATGTGTTTAGGATTTTATTTTTACGGAGATGTAATAAAAGAAAAATGTGTATGACACAAGAGAAATATAACTCAAACTTAGCCAGAACCACTCATAGAAAACAGTATGATTGACATCATTTATAGAACGGAACGATGAAAAAGTACTACGTTCTAGAACTGACAAGCTCCCGCAAAGAGAGCATGCCACATCGTCCGTACCAGAACGTGTGGACCAACCACACACGAAGCTGACCTCGTTCACATTGTCGTAAACCAATCAGATTGAGCGTGGTAGGTTTGCACAGTGTTACAGCGCAATCTCATAAACATCACAGACACACACGCACACACACACACACACACACACACACACACTCTCTCTCTCTCTCTACAAACACTCTGTGATTACTCTCCGCAATCGCCTAACCGGTGTGAATCACATCAGACGAACAAACACCTTTCGAATCGTCCTGTGCAGTAAAACATCAAAGCTTGGGCGTTTTCCATCCAAAATCCTTACTCCGTGTCCTCGTAAATTCTTGATGGCATGCAATTACAAACATGTCATTTACCGGCTGTCCGTCACAACCTTCTACAGTATCTGCCATGAACAATACATGGGAACCTATGTATTACCTACCCTCTGCTCCTTACAAAATAGTAATTAAAAAGAGATTAGTACGACACGCACACTCAAGTCAGACCCCCCCCCCCCACACACACCACACACACACACACACTGCAGCCTTCACTCATTGTCCTATGAAACTATTTCTGTTTTGTCTCTTTACCCACATTCTTTTGGCCCCTCTAGCTGAGAAGGACCCTCAAGGTTCTACTAGACTGGAGGTTCCAATATTCCACTCCTTTTATCGCGGAACACTCCGGAGATTAGACTCGGAATCAAAGGAAACAATAAGAACTCAAGTGAAGGCTAGTCTTAGAACGCCTGCTAATCTCCCTGGTTCCGTCATACAGAGTTCTAAACGTCAAGTGAGGGAGGTCTTTCATGGACGTGGATGAAGGGTGATTTGTCAGGGTTTAAAAAAAATAATTCGATATTGACAGGTTATTATGTCGAGTTTTTTTCCCATTCTTAAACGAGGCCCCTCCTGGAGATGAATATTTGACAGGTTGCGTTGACGAATTCAACCAAACGCAACAATCCTCACCTTCCAAATTCAGTCTATTTCTTCTCTATATCCTACAGTCGAAAGTCGTTTTCATTCCACGCGTTCTACATCTCAACTTTGACTTTGCAGCACTCTCTCTCCCTCTTTAAGATCTCCAAGCTGTCGGCGCACGCAAACACACACCGTGCCCGGGGACCCAAATGGTGTGACAAACCTAAGTCCCTCTAAATATCACACTGCAGATTCACACATGACCCTGGACCTGTTGTCATGCAAACTACCAAGTCATTATGGAGATTTCACACCGCAAACCCAGAGAGAGCAGCCTGGTTTATCAGCGGGCCGCATTGTTCATCCCTAATTAGAAACTAATTAAAAGAAAGCAGAGTGAGAAGACAAATACACACATATCGCCACTCCTAAGGTCTTTAATATGCAACGGCGAGCACCTCTGGGCTGAAACAACAAGCTTAGCAGAAACACAGACCTTTGAGATGGTGTACTTCAACACTTGTTTGACTTGGAGCTCCATCACTCTCTCTCTTTCTGTCTCTTTGTCTCTTTCTTTCTTTCTTTCTGTCTCTCTGTCTCTGTCTCTCTCTTTCTGTCTCTCTGTCTCTCTTTCTCTGTCTGTCTCTCTCTGTCTCTCTGTCTCTGTCTCTTTCTCTCTGTCTCTCTCTCTCTCTTTCTGTCTTTCTGTCTCTCTGTCTCTCTCTCTCTCTTTCTGTCTCTCTGTCTCTCTCTTTCTCTGTCTCTCTGTCTCTTTCTCTGTCTCTCTCTTTCTGTCTCTCTGTCTCTTTCTCTCTCTCTCTCTTTTTCTGTGAGTCTCTCTTTCTTTCTCTCTCTCTTTCTGTGAGTCTCTCCTCAGGATGGAATAACGTTTCGTGTCAGTAAATAGGAACTGGAATCATGAGCAAGCGTTGTCTATGACAAAGTACCAAACTCATTCAAGTGAGCAGTTGGACCAAGTTGAAGACGCATGTCTCATCCAGTAATCTACCCAATCAACAAATTGGCAGCAACAACAGGACAAACACATGTAACTTGTTTCTAAAAAAAATCACAACCATGCTGAAAGGTTTAAAAAAAAGAACAAACAGCCCTCCACGCATCATATTTTTAACACACCTCAAATTCTGTTCCTCAATTGAGTGAAACATCTGAGGAAACCACAGACAGCAGCTTCAGAAGGCATAACAACCTTCACACGAGAGAACCACTCCGCGTAACAATCATCCCAGAAAACTCCGGAATCTCCCCCGAAACTCAATCATCCAAACCAACACAAAGATCCACGGCTCGACCGATCGAATCTGAGCCCTCGTTCTCCCAGGAAAAGGTGGGCGGTTCAGGCAGACTCACCGGTGGACGTAGGCACATGCACAGCAAGCACAGCCAGCAGAGCCAGGAGGCACAGGAGACGGACATCCATGGTAGGTGCTGAGTCTTCTCTCTGGCTAACAGGAGGCTGGAGGTCGTCTGTATGCTCTCCACTACAATCCAGGACAGCGTGTGACAAGCAGGTCCCCTCCACAGACTGTTAAGAGAGGGAGAGACAGGGGAGAGAGACTCCCACTTTCTCAGGAGGAAGGGGAGGAGGGAGGGAGGGGGGAGGGAGGGGCGACAGCGTGAGGGGAGTGGGGGGAAGGGGGGGGAGCTTCCTTGGTTGTTAATGTGCTGGCTGGGAATCAAGGGGAAAGTCTCTAGAGAGACCCTCTCTCTCTCTCTCTCTCTCTCTCTCTCTCTCTGTCTCTCTATCAATCTGTCTCGTTCTTTTTCACTCTCCTGTCTATCTCTATGCACAGCACTCTCTTCTCGTTCTCTCTGCCTTTTCTCTCCCTCGCTTTCTCTCGATCATTCTCTCCTGCTCTCTGTCTCTCTCTTTTCCCATCTCTCCACTCTACCTTTCTCCCCTCCCTCCCTCCCTCTCTCCCTTGCTGTGTGTGTGTGTGCAGTGTTGTGGTTGTGTGTGTGTTGTCTGGTTTGTGTGTGTGTGCTGTTGTGTGTGGCTGTGTGTGTTGGCAGTGATGTGTGTGGTTGTGTGTGTGCTGTGTGTGTGTGTGCTGTGTGTGTGTGTGTGGTTGTGCAGATGTTTGTGTGTGCAGTGTGTGTGTGTGCAGGTTGTGTGTGTGTGTGTTGGCTGTGTGTGCGTGTTGTGTTATGTGTGTGCATGTGTGTGCTGGTGTGTGTGTGTGCAGTGTGTTGTGTATGTGGTGTGCAGGTGTGTGTGTGTTTTGTGTTTGTGTGTTTGTGTTTTTGTTTGTGTGTGTTTGTGTTGCAGTGTGTGTGTGTGTGCAGGTGTGTGTGTGCGTGGTGTGTGCTGTGTGCTGGTGTGTGTGTTGCAGTGTGTGTGTGTGCAGTGGGTGTGTGTGACTGGTGTGTGTGTGTGTGCCTGTGTTGTGTGTGTGCAGTGTGTGCACAGTGTTTTTGTCTGTGTATCATTTTTATGTGTGTGTTTATGTAAAGGCTTTGTGTGTCTATGTTAAAGCTGTGTGTGTGTTTATGTTAGTGTGTGTGTGTGGTGTGCTGTGTGTGTGTGTGCAAGTGTGTGTGTGTGTGCTGTGTGTGTGTGTGCTGCTCGCTGGTGGTGTGTCAGTGTGTGTGTTGTATTGTGTTGTGCAGTGTGTGTTAGTGTGTGACACTGTGTGTTAGTGTGTGTGCAGTGTGTTGTGTGTTGAGTTGTTGTTGTGTGTGTGTGTGCTGTGGTGTGTGCTGCGTTGGTGTGTGTGTGTGTGCTGTGTTTGTGTGTGGTTCGTGCAGTGTGTGGTGTGTGCTGTGTGGTGCTGTGTGTGTGTGTGTGTGCGATTGCAGCTGTGTGGGTGTGCTGTGTGTGTGTGTGTTTGGTGTGTATAGTGGTGTGTGTGTGTCAGTTGGTGGTGTGCTGTGTTGTGTGTGTGCTGTGTGTGTGTGTGTGCTGTGTGTGTTGTGTGTGATGTGTCTGGTGTGGTGTTGTGGTGCTGCGTGTGTGTGTTGCTGGTTGTGTGTGTGCCTGTGTGTTGTTGTGCAGTGTGGCAGTTGTGTGTGTGCAGTGTGTGTGTGTACAGTGTTGTGTGTGTGTGTATGTGTGCAGTGTTGTGTTTGTCTGCCAGTGTGTGTGTGTGTGCCAGTTGTGTGTCTATTGTGGTCAGTGTTTGTGTAGGTGTGTGCGTGTGTGTTGCAGTGTGTGTGTGTGCCAGTGGTATGTGTGCGCATGGTGTGTGGTTTCCAGGTTGTGAGCGGTATGTGTGCAGTTTGCTCAGTGTGCCAGCAGGCTCCAGCAGCTATTAACTCAGCAACAGCATGATGGTGTTTACAGTTAGCAGGACAGTCAAACCATATAACAGCCAATAACAGTAGGAGCTGGAAACACACAGCGTTAACACAACAGGGAGACCTCACTGATCCTCAATGCCAACAGTAGCATTCCACTCCTTCAGAAGGGCTCTCGCTTGCACGATTAGGGTGATCGATGAAACTATTGCAAAGACAGTAATGGTCATTAGTATTAAAGTAATAGTGAGATAAGTGTAAAATGATAGAAAGATTCCTCAGGTGAAAAAAAGGATGGTTTGAATGATTATTGTAGAGAAGTGATGTGTTTGAAGCATGTTTCGGTTTGATGTTGGTTTTACAAGACGCGACATTGTCGTGAGTCGTGAGGTAGGACTAGCTGTCTAGTTTCTGTGCAGGTGGTCTTTACGAGGTTCCATCTGACATACATGTTATCCAACACCCTCACACACATTCTGGAGCACACACAAACACACACACACATTTTCCAACACCCACACACATCCAGTCACACACACATTCTCCAACATCTACAAACACATACTAAAACACACACTCAAACACACATGTTCTCGAACACCTACACACACATTGTCCAACACACACACACACCCACCCACATGGACGCTTCTGTTTAGAAGACGTTTTTCTCTGGATCTCAAGTCATCAAGCCTGACTCGGACATTCAGAGTAACTTCACAAGACCAAGCAGCGTGTTTACGGTTAGCGCGTTAGAGTCGAGCAAAAATCAACCGTTCGTTTGAAAGATGGCGGCTTTCGCCTTTCCGCAGGACCCAGGAAGGACTTTGCGTCACGGTAGATTAAAGCCACCTAGGAGCCAACGTTCCACAGAGCTCCTCGGTTCCTCTCAGACGACCTGCGTCAACGGCGACGAGCGGGAGCCCCCAGAACACGAGCTGCCACTCGTGTCAGACGCCCAAGGTCAAGGGTCAACTGTTGGTGTTGGGTTACGGAGGCGGGGGGGGACGGGGGACGGGACGAGGGGTCCGACGTTCCGAGCGCTTTGTTCTAGAACACTCCTGATTGACGTTCCGAAGCTAATGTGTTCGAGGAGGGGGGGGCTGTTCAGCAGTTGGTGGGCAGGCTGTTTAGATTGTGCAGGTACCCACATCCAAGACAGACGATACAACCTCTTCCTGATATCGTTTTCGGCGTCTATGTTTGAAGCCGAACGGATTGATGGACTTCATTTGAGGGCCGCGATCAGTTTACAGGCTTATTGAGCCTCTCTTTCTCTTCAAAAACCCACCGAGTCCTTTTTGTTTTTGCAACTTTTCACACCCTATCAGCCTGACAAGAAAAGATCCGTATCACCCCCCGTCTCTTAACGGAGCGGAAAACAAATATCGCAAAGCAAAGCGCTGATTAACCAGAAGAAAAATAAGCCACATCTCTTCCAAAACAGGAAAAGTGAGAACGCAGCCCGGACCTAAAGCAGCAGAACAACAGAACAGCAGAACAGCAGAACAACAGAACAAGAGAACAGCAGAACAGCAGAGCAGTAGAACAACAGAACAGTAGTGGTAGAACATTCCCGCGTGGATATTGTTCCATGCGAGCGCTCGCCGTTTGAAGCATGCGTGGGACTAACCAACGCCAAACATGTTCACCCTATCGTGGATAGCCATCTCCCCATAAGCAGGTGTGTCGTGGCAGTGGTGACTTGGACTAACAAAGCTGAATGTTTGTCTCCGTCGACAGCAGGGTCAGGGGCCAGCCCCCCCCTCTCCTCCTCTCACCTCCACCACCATGATCTGGGTGTGAAACATATGTTATTTGTCTGATGGCTTGTAGTGTGTGTGTTGATGAATGGTGTGTGTCTGCCTGATGTGAGGTGTGTTGAAGTGTTGTGTCTGTGATTTGTGTGTGTGTCTGTCTCCCCATTCACTTACGTAGGTGTGTGTACTTATGTAGAAGTGTGTCTGGTGTGTAGAAGTACGTGTGTCTAAATGAAAGTGTGCCTGTGTGTGTGTGTCTCTGCTTGAGTGTGTTGATGTGGTGTGTGTGTTATTTGCTGCGTTAAGTGTGTGTGTGTGTGTTGATGGTTGTGATTTGCTGCTGATGTGTGGTGGTGATGTGTGGGGTATGATGCGTGTGGTGTTGAGTGTCGTGTGTGTGTCTGCTGATATGAGCTGTGTTGATGCGTTGTGTGTGGTTGACGTGTGTTATGGTATGTTCGATGTGCTGGTGGTGTTAGTGCGATGTGTGTTTAATGCGTTGACTGTGAGGTTGTGTGTGTGTGCTTTGATGTGTGCGTGTTGTACCTGTGTGGTGTGTAGTGTAGTGTCTGCTCATGTGTGGTGAGTGTTTGTGTGTGTGTGTTTACGGCCGTGCCCTGGGTTCTGTAAACAGGATAAACCTGGTATTTGATGAGGTTGAGGTTGTGCAGTGCGGGGAGTGTGTGTGTTTGGGGGAGTCGAGGGGGGAGAGAGGGAGTTGTGGTGTGTTTGGGGGTCGAGGGGAGGAGGGAGGTGTGTGTGTGTTTTGGGGGAGGTGGTAAGGTGTTGCTATCACTTCACACTCCTCATCTCTGCTTGCTCTCAGCTGCCGCTGGCTTCTCTCTCTCTCTGAAACCCGCGTAGAGAGGGTGAACCAGGGCAAGCCCATCTAGGGGGATCCTACTCTCTCTCTCTCTCTCTCTCTCTCTCGTCTCCTTCTCTCTCTCTCCCTCTCTCTCTCTCTCTTTTCTCTTCTCATCTCTCCTCTCGTCTAATCTCTCTCTCTCTCTCTCTCTCTCTCTCTCTCACAGACACACACACACACACAGACATACATACACTTCAGTCCTGCACTCTCTCTTTCTCTCACACACTCATGCACACACACACATCCCAGTCCTGCACTCTCAAACACACACACACACACACACACACACACACACACACGCCAGTGCAGATAGGTCCCCTGCTGTGTGGAAGAAAACACTTAAGTTCATTAATCAGTAATGAATCAACTCTTTCCCCAGTGGACCAATGATTGATTAAGAGACTAAGATGTTGAATTATAAATGATCCCAAAAATGCTGCACATCTCACTAAAACCAATATTACATTTAATCTGACAGTTCAGTGAGAAAAAAAAGATTTTTACTGATTCCTATTTCCGACTTTCTCGGTTGCCAGTTATACGAGAAAACCCCCTCTTGGGTGAATGATCCAGTTTACTTTGTACAAGGGTACGGCGAGGAGGAGAGGAGTGGAAAACCTGGCGTCTCACCAACTGCCAGTCAATGGATGTTTCTTGAAACAAAGGGAATAAACGCTGGCCTCATCCCTCTCCCCCTCCTCCTCCCCCTCCTCCTCCTCTCCTCCTGTCTCTATCGACTTCTTTCTCTCTCTCCTCCTCGACAAGCACATTCACCCTCCAGTCCACCCTATATTTGTCAAGAGCATAGTTCGCATCCAGCACCGTCTCCATGGTTGCTGCCACTCTCTGGAACCGGAGGTGTGTTTACTGTATGTATTATGGGATGCTGTGAAGCGAGAGGGTGGTCTGGTCAAAGGTGTGTTTGCATGTGTGTAGGAGAGAGAGTGTTTAGGGAAACCTACAGTTAATGTGTGTCCGCCGTGTATGTTTGTGTGTGTGTGTGTGTGTGTGTGTGTGTGTGTGCGTGTGCAACAGACAAACAGTAAAGTGTGTGTCTGCGTGTGACATAGATGACATCAACGCCTCAACATTCTGGAACCGACCACACGCTGATAGAAGCTGCTGTTTTCCACTCGTTGCTAAGCAGTCCCATGGCAACCTAGATTCAGGCCCAAATTTACAACTTTGATTTCGACTTCAGAATGAGTTTAAGAAGAAGCAGACCCGTGCCAAGAAAGTTGTGTTTATGTGTGAGAGAGAACAAGAGAGAGAGAGAGAGAGAGAACGAGCGAGACAAAAGACAGAGAAGGAAAAATGGCATTTTGTATCATTCACGTTCGAAACACGGTCAGTGCCAATACTGTGCAGCCGCGTGACGTTCCCAAACCCTCCCACGGACTCCTAGCAGCACATCAAACACAGACACGCCCCCCTCGCCAGCTACATCGCTGGCATGTGTTCGTTTGTGAGGTAACAAAGCCAGTGTGGTGTGGCTGTTGTGTGTCTGGAGACATTTACATATGAGCAGTGGGATGATGTGTAGCTGGCACACACACACACACACTCAGACACACACTCTCACACACTCACACACACACTCTCTCTCTCTCTCTCACTCACACACACACTCTCTCTCTCTCTCTCTCTCTCACACACACACACTCACACACACTCTCACACACTCAAACACACACTCTCACACACACTCAAGCACACTCACAAACTCTCTCTCTCACACACAGTCACACACACACATACCTACAGACACACACACACTCTGTTGTGTGTTGCAGGGATGCTCAGACGAGCTCCGCGTCTCGCCAGGCCAGGGCGGGGTCAGAGCCAATCAGAGACGAGATGTTTTCCTTCCAGGAGTCACAACCTCTGGAGAGACTGGCCAGCCAGACCCAGCATGCAGCCTCCACACTGCTCTGCCTCTATCCAGACCTCACACTGCTCTGCCTCTACCCAGACCTCCACACTGCTCTGTCTCTATCCAGACCTCCACATTGCTCTGCCTCTACCCAGACCTCACACTGCTCTGTCTCTATCCAGACCTCCACACTGCTCTGCCTCTACCCAGACCTCACACTGCTCTGTCTCTATCCAGACCTCCACACTGCTCTGTCTCTACCCAGACCTCACATTGCTCTGTCTCTATCCAGACCTCCACACTGCTCTGTCTCTACCCAGACCTCACATTGCTCTGCCTCTATCCAGACCTCCACACTGCTCTGTCTCTATCCAGACCTCCACACTGCTCTGTCTCTATCCAGA
>BROE01000002.1:4056438-4096650 GCA_036571765.1 Plecoglossus altivelis
ACCATTTACATATGAGCAGTGGGATGATGTGTAGCTGGCACACACACACACACACTCAGACCACAAGCACTCTCTCTCACACACTCACACACACACTCGTCATATTTCAGTCGTCTCTTCTCACTCTACAGCACACCATCATTCCTATCTCATCTCTTCTCTCTCTCTGCACACACACACACTCACACACACTCTCACACACTCAACACACACTCTCACACACACTCAAGCACACTCACAAACTCTCTCTCTCACACACAGTCACACACACACACACACACTCTGTTGTGTGTTGCAGGGATGCTCAGACGAGCTCAGCGTCTCGCCAGGCCAGGGCGGGGTCAGAGCCAATCAGAGACGAGATGTTTTCCTTCCAGGAGTCACAACCTCTGGAGAGACTGGCCAGCCAGACCCAGCATGCAGCCTCCACACTGCTCTGCCTCTACCCAGACCTCACATTGCTCTGTCTCTATCCAGACCTCCACACTGCTCTGTCTCTATCCAGACCTCACATTGCTCTGTCTCTGTCCAGACCTCCACACTGCTCTGTCTCTATCCAGACCTCACATTGCTCTGTCTCTGTCCAGACCTCCACATTATTCTGTCTCTACCCAGACCTCCACACTGCTCTGTCTCTGTCCAGACCTCCACATTGCTCTGTCTCTATCCAGAGCTCCACTCTGCAATTTCACGAAAATAAAAGTGTTCTGTGAACTGAGACATCTTTGTCTGGATGTGCCAACATAATCTGGCAACTCCTTTGGGAGGGATGTTTTGAATATAACCTGGCAACCAGCCTACATATTCATGCCTTTCTTTGGCAAGAGTTTTGACAACAATCTTGACAATGTCAAAGCATGTCCAAATATGACTCTGTTGAAAGGTCAGTTAAAATACATTTTACATGACCTTTTTAACACTTTTCTTCAAGAGCCAATGGATCATCTAGCCATTATAATATCCCTTAGACAGACCATATTTTTTTATCCTGAGTCATAACTTTAAGTTGTGGAAAAACTTTATTGCAGTGACAAACTGTTTATAATTGTGCAGAACTGCCAAAAAATTCTCTGAGGATTTGACATCCCAGAATTCAGACATAAATAGTTTTTTTCCCCCCAACCAATTAAGATTCATCTGGACAACATCTCTTTTGATATCATCATTATTACCCTCTGAGAACCAAGGGAGATGTCTGGAGAAACTGTCCGGATCTCAAAACAGCCAGGCGTGGACCTCATTAGTGTGAATTCAGGGAACCATCTCCACTCAACAACAGTCATTTATCACCTCCCTCAGGTCACATGACACTCCTCTTCTGTCTCCTCTCCAGACAGCCTGAGAAGAAAAGGGAAAAAACGCTTTCTACTTTTTTTTAACCAGCTTCCACTGAAGTTCCTCGTACACCACTCCCAGATGGAACTCAGTTGTAAATCCTTCAATCAGGACGCTGAGTGACAGATCAAAGACCGGTGTAAAAACCTTCCCTCTTAGAAGGGGTAAAGTTATGGAGGTTGGCGGTTGGTGGAACGGCCGACTGGAACGGTCTTGTTAGGATGGCGAGGACGTGGAAGCGTTTTGTTGGTATTCGTTACAGATGTGAGGTGGAAGTAGGGTTTGCTATCAGGATGGTTTTACAAGCCAGGAACACACCCACTCCTTCTCTCTCTCCCACTCCTTCTCTCTCTCCCCCTCCTCCCCCCCCTGTCTCCTTTTANGGAGGGAGGGAGGGTATTTCCAAGATTAGACCACACATGATTGAGACCTCTAGTATAGATCGAAGGACCTGGATTTAAGGGACCATTCCGCTGGCCTGCTTTCGAAAGCATGAGCCCTTCAACGTCTCAGATATGGATGAATGGCTCACAGGATCACACACACATACGCACACGCATGCGCACACACACGCACACACACACACACACACACACACAGACCTACTTAGCCACTGAGAGATGCCGACAGGCTGGTCAGAGCAAAGGGTCTCGCCGGTGTGTGGAGGTGTGTTTGAAGTGTGTGTGAGGTTTGGCCAGCCGGGGTCTAGTCCACCCCAGAGCAGTGACCTCCTCACACCACGGTCTCTGTCAGGCTGAATAGACGAGCAGATGGCCAGGAGGGCTCTTTAATGAGAACTCACAAAGACAAAACCACAAGCAGGGGGAAGAAAGGCTTAAGAACATGCCTGGGAGAATAGGTGTTTTAAGAGGTGATCGGCTTTCGGGTGTGTTTGTGTTTGTGTTTGTGTGTGTGAGAGAGAGAGTGAGAGAGAGCGATGGAGAGAGAGAGAGAGAGAGAGAGGAGGAAGAGAGAGGGGAGAAGGAGAGGGAGAGTGAGATAGAGAGACAGAGGGAAAGAGAGAGAGCAAGAAAGAGAGAGAGAGAGACAGAGAGAGACAGAGAGGGGGGAGAGAGAGGGAGAGAGAGTGAGAGAGAGAGAGAGAGAGAGAGCAAGAAAGAGAGAGACAGAGAGAGGGAGAGATTGCCCCTTAAGAATTTCTCACCTCAGAAAACATGCCAATAGTAGTCCCTTGGCACACCTCACAGGTCTGTGCATGTGTGTATAACTGAGTGTGTGTAGCCCTCATTAAGTTTCCACTGTAGTTATGATTTATGCCTGTGAGTCCCCCGAGTGCACATCCCGGCCCAACATGGTGACGCACAACTGAAACGGTCCAAACCAGCGCTGACCTCAGCTTTGCCTGCCGGTGCACTGTTTCCATGACACCGTGACCTTGGCAACCATCATGGAAGAAGCCTGGTGAAAAAAAAAAACTCATCTCTTTCGAGGTTTGGAGTTATTAATCGACTGGATGGTTTTATCCATGCGACTTACTGCCCGGAATCCTGTCAGGGGGGGTTGTGGGGGTAGCTGGGTAGGTGAGGGGAGAGGGGAGAAGACGGGGGAGGGGAGGTTGGGGGGCACGACGGGAGGGAGTGGAGGGGGGTGCGGGCAGGGGCAAGGAGGAACGACACTGGTCTTGTTTTCCCGTTTTGGGACAAAGTCCAACCAGTCCCACGTGTGGGACTCGCCTGGCTGGGCGGGTCAGGCCCATCCTGGTGACAGCTAGAGGTCCACCACAGTAGAAAAGGGTGGACGGGGAAGGGGGAAGGGCGGAGGGAGGGATGGGAAGAGAGGGGAAGGGAAGATAGGCAAGGAAAAGGGCAGGAGGGACGGGGAAGAGGGGAAGAGGGAACGGCCAGTAGGGGAGAGGAGAAGGGGAGAGAGACTGAGAAGGCAGAGGGCAGAGGAGGGGGGAGGAGAGGAGGAAGGGGAGGGGGGGAGAGACGGATGAGGTGGGAGGGAGAGGTGAGGGGATGGGGGAGAGGGAAGGAGTGGAGAAGAGATGGCAGAAAAACATTGAGGTACCTCATGTCCTGATCTTTCTTGATTTGGCGTTTCTTCTAACCAGTCAAGTGAACTAACCGCAGACAGAATTCTCATACGCTGTGGAAAAACGTTGTTGGTCAACAGAAGCGAGACTGTAATCTAGGTGCACGTGGACAGAGTGGACTTCCTCTCTCTCAGACATGTTCCTCCTCTGGGGAGAGTTAGCTGAACCAGGAGTGAAGAGAAAGGGAGACAGATAATACAGTTTGCTTTGCTTTTGGCCTCAGATGCTAACAGCTCATTCAGGCCCGTCTCAGCATCGCCCTGAGTGTGTGTGTGTGAAAAAATATGGGTGTGTTTTTTGTGTGTGTTCAGTGTGTGTTGTTAGTGTTGGTAGTGTGTGTTGTGTTTAGTGTGGGTGTGGTGTGTTAGTGTGTGTCGTGTGTGTGTTCGTGTGTGAGACTTAGTGGTTGTGTGTGCTGTGTGTGCTTATGTGGTTTGTGCTTTTAGTGTGTGTGTGTGTGTGTGTGTTAGTGGTGTGTTATGTGTTGTTAGTGTGTGTGTTTAGTGCCTGTGTGCTGTGTTAGTGTGTGTTGATGTTAGTGTTGGTTAGTGTGTGTGTGTGTTAGTCGTGATGTGAGTGTGTGCTGTGTGAAGTGTGTGTGTGGATGTGTGTGTTAGTGTGTGAGTGTGTGTGTGTGTGTGTGTGTGAGTGTGTGTGAGTGTGTGTGTGTGTGTGTGAGTGTGTGTGTGTGTGAGTGTGTGTGTGAGTGTGAGTGTGGTCTGTGTGTGAGTGTGTGTGTGTTAGGTGTGTGTGTTAGATGTGTGCGGTTTACTGTGAGTTGAGTGAGGAGCGTGTGTCTTTTGTTGTGTGTGTGTGTGTTAGTGTGTGTGTGTGAGAGTGTGTGTGTTAGTAAGTGTTTGTGTTTGGTGTGAGTTGTGTGAGAGCGTGTGTTTGTGTGAGTGTGTGTGTGTGAGTGTGTGTGTTAGTGTGCGTTTGTGTGAGTGTGTGAGAGCGTGTGTTTGTGTGAGTGTGTGCTTGTGTGCATCTACAGGCTGCTGCTGCTGCTTGTTGACATGAGTGTGGCTCCATGTGAAAACATTCAGCTCGGACTAAAGAGACTGTTTACAGATGGGTTAGTGAGAGGATGGGGGAGGAGGAGGAGGAGAAGGGAGGGACAGCAGAGAGAGGAAGAGAGAACGACAGAGAAAAGCAGCCAGGTAGAGAGAGAGTGTGTGTCTGATAGATTATCTGCATTATCAAGCACTTAGGCCACCGTGCAGTTTCACAGAGGTCAAAAGGTCACCGAGCTGAAATGACCAAACAAAAAGAAAGAAGAAAAGCACACACACGCACGCACGCGCACACACACACACACGCACGCACACACACACACATGCGCACACACACTCACTCTCTTTCTCACTCTCTCACTCTCTCTCTCACACTCACACACACACTCACACTCTCTCACACACACACACACACTCACACACACACACACACACTCTCTCTCTCACACACACACACCACTTAGAGAGACTGAGTCTGAATAGGAGGAGGGTAAGATGTGTGGATTACATGGTCCAGAGAGAGAGGAGTGTGTTTGCGTTGCGTCAAACTATTTCTTTAAATGGTTGAAGCTGCTGATTTGGATCAGGGTGGTTGAATCTGTCACTTTTTGTTGACGCGTTGACAAGTGAGTGAAATCCTCGACATTTCAGAGGTTTTAAAGAGCTGTGACCCATTTCAATGATGATGAACTTTAACAAGAGGATATTTAACGGCCGATTTTGCAGGATGAAACCATTTGAAAGCTCACAAATATCTTGCTGCCCACTCATCTGACATAACCACGTTCGAGTTAAATGACACTTCGGAGCCACAGAAGGATTTTCCTGAAATTGTCTACTTCTATAATAGTTCCTGAAAGCAATCACCTTTTGTTATGCTTGGATTCCTGTCTGGTTAGATAGATGCACTGTTAGAATGACATGCCCTCAAATACCCCACACAGACACGCTTAAACATGCTCCATCTGGTTCAGATACACACCTACACGCACACACATCTACACACACACACACCAAACACGTCTACACCCCCCACACAAACACACACACTCACACCCACACACTCACACACACACGGTTGTTACAGCCATATCCTCCAAGCTCCGTTAACTCTGTGTTTCTTGTCCCACTGTGAAACCCCCGGATCACTGGCCCTCGCCAGGGGAACCTGGGTCCCCTGCCAGCCAATGGGCAGCCTCACACGTTCCCAACCAGGAAGTCACTCACTCACTGGCTGAAGACCACTTCTTCCTGTCTGTCACGGCCCACGTAGGTTAAGAAATATCGCCCGCGGACACAGACAGGCACACTTACACACACGCAGGCTTGTTTTGCAGGAGGTCGGCTGACTGCATCCATCCTCACAGGTCAGAAGGTAGACTGAATTATGGAGGGAAAGAGGAGAGGGAGAGAGAAGAGAGGAAGCGAGAGGGAAGGAGGGAGAAAGGAGAGAGGTAGAGAGAGTGAGATAGAGACAGAGAGAAAGATGGAGAGAGAGATAGAGACAGAGAGAAAGTTGAAGAGAGAGAGGGAGGGAGAAAGAGAATGAGATAAAGACAGAGAGAAAGACGAAGAGAGAGAGGGAGAGAGAGAAAGCAGGGAGAGAGGGAGAGGGGACGAGGGAATGACTGAATGAAGGAGCCCTGCTGTTTATTTATACTCATAGTTAACGAGCTTTGTGATTCATAAGCCACCGCTAACGGCCTTCATGGGGGCCAAGTGTTTATGTTCGTTAGGCCCCTCACACACTCACACACACACACACACACACACACTCCTCTCTGTACCCAGGAGCTATTCCTCATTACGTACACGTGTACACCTAAACACACCACGGCAGACTAGTGAGATAAGACACTGATTAATGTGACAGACTGTTTGTGAGTGTGTGTGTGTGTGAGTGTGTGTGTGTGAGTGTGTGTGTGTGTGAGTGTGTGTGTGTGTGTGTGTGTGAGTGTGTGTTTGTGTGTCTGGGGGTCAGAACAGGGAGAATGGGGGGTGATGGAGAGTAAGCAAACCGAGAGAGAAAGTACGGATAAAATGATAAACATGGAGAAAAAGAGAAGAGAGAGTGATAGAGTGACACAGGGTAAGAGAGAGGAGAGAGTGATAGAGGGACACAGGGTAAGAGAGAGGAGAGAATGATAGGGTGACAAAGGGTAGGAGAAAGGGAGAGGGTGAGTAATGAGGTGATATGAAGTATAAGATGGACGGAGAGAGAAAGAGTAAGAATGTGCCAGCGTGCCTTCTAATGCATCACCATGCTGGAGAGGACAGGAGAGAGGGGGTGAAGCGTGGGGGAGGAGGAAGGAGAAAGCGATGGAGGGATGAGAGAGATACGAGATTCCAGAACAGGCTGCCGACGTCTAAAACTGGGGATTTCCACAAAGATCTGGGATCTGTTAGGGGTCTGGCATAGTAGGTCATCACTTCCTGTCTGGCCCTGGATGAGGGAGAGTGTGTGTGTGTGGTGGGCGGGGGGGGGAGTTTTTTTTATGGATCAACCTGGGCTGTTTAGAACACACACAAGCAAGTACTTACATTACCCACACGTGCACACACACACACACACACACTTACTTGCAACAGCAACACACACAGACACCTCATGGATATGAGGACATGGATATGAGGACTTCTCCTTCTCATAGGGAAGGTCAAGGATGTATTCAGTCCGTGTTGCCCCACAGCCATGTCTCTCCTCAGCAAGAGCAGATCAGCCTCTGTATCTGAGACGACACCATCTACCCTTCCAGCAAAGACGAGCGAATTCATCATTTTAACAACAAGTTAAATCCCTTTAAGTGACTCTCCTGAAGAGATTCTTACCAACCAAGATCCACTTAATCTGTTTCATTTGGAAAAGTGTGGATTCCCAGCCGAAAGGACCGGCGACAGGCGGAAACGCAGAACAGGGAAAACGAAAACAAAAAAAAGATCGGATTCGTTCTCAATCCTTTGATCTCCGCGTGTGTAAACACACCCTCCCCGTCTCTCAGCCCTGGAATGTTCTCTGTCCGTCCTGCAGTGTCAGCAGATTCCCCCTCTGATCTGCCCCAGACCCTCGGTTTATACCCCCCTACAGCCCTTAATACCCCTTTCACAACCACCCCAGACCCTTTTTACCACCCTCTGCACCAGGAAGCAGATCGCCCGTCCATCCGTGTCCTTGCCCCCCCCCCCATCATGAGGGTGTAAAACAACTCAATCCCCAGCCTCCTCTGGTTCACCTCTGACTCTGACTCGCAGGGAGACGGAAGCATCCGGAACATGCTTCTCTTCTCCTCGTTAAGACGAAGGTGTAATCGATGGCGAAGCCAAGATTCTATTCTCCTCTCTTCACATTACTACATGCCACGCTCCATTACCCGGAGTGATCGAGCGACGAAAACGAGAGATGGAATGCGCGTGCGCGCGATCGGTAATATAAACAGTCGATTTCTCTCTTTCTCCTCTGTTTGTTTTAATCAGACAAGTGTTTCAGCACCGCAGAGTCCACATCTGCTCCCACGCAACCTCCCAGCCCGCTCGCGAACAGAAGGGATCCACGATCGTTTATTTGAACAAACTTGTACACGCCAGAATCCTGAAGCCTGTAATCACCGTTAACAGAACCTGAGGAATCGGTTCGGTCGTACGGGGAGTCTGAGATGCCTCCGTTCAAGGTGAGCTGCAACACCTTTCGTCCGAGCGCAGACGACACGGCGATACTTTCCAACTCGACAACTCTACAACGCGCAAGAGAGAGAAATCTGTTTGTCCACAACGCAGAAATAAACCCCTTTTAGTTGACCAACAGGATTTGAAGCGGCCCTCGCTGTGGTGATGCTAAGAGGAGCCCAGGCAGAGGGAACAGAGAGTTAGTGTGGGCAGCTTGGAGCCCGTGTCAGGACCCAGGCTCCTCTACAGTCCAGGACTAAGAGGGATTAAGTCTTTGCTTGGCTGACCAACACCTACAACCCCCCCACACACAACCACACCACAAACCACACACAAAACACCATCACACCCCACATACTACAACCAAAACCTAACCCTAAACACCTAAAAACTAACTCCTACTCCCGCAAAGAGGACAGACACACTCACTACAACAACACCATACATAACGCACAAGAGAAACTACACACACAACAGCCATACAACACGGTCATAGAAACATACACACCTATTACTGGGCTTCCTACCTCAGTTGACCCAAAAAATACCAACAACACACCACACAAACACGGACAAAACGGGGATGGGAAATGAACCTTCTGTGCGATCCTGCGTTATTGATCCTGATAGTTTGTCTTCTCTTTCCCGTTCATCTGTCGACCTCGTTCTTGGTCAAAACCTCTTCCTGCTGAGTCATACCCTTTCTCCTCTGTCCCCCCCCGTTTCTGCTCACGCCCTTCTCCCTCGTTCCTCCTCTGTCACCCTGTTCTGCATCTCCGCTTCCTGAGATTCAATGAGAGTCCAGTCCAGCTGCTAACACAGTCAAAAACTACCGGACGCAACGAATGGAGGAGTGGTTGTGTTGCTTGTTTGTGGTGTGGTGGTCTGTGTGCGGTGTGAGAATGAGTGGGACTAGACAGGCAGGACAAAGGGTCGAGAGCGTGAAAGAAAGCGAACCAGAGAGGACACGACCTAGCAGGGTGAGAGACCAGTGAGGACAAGCAAGCAGAGAAGACCGACAGAAGAGAGATAAGAGACGAGGGGAGGGAAAAGAGAGTGGGGCAGAGGAGATCGGAAAGAGAAGAAAGAGACAGAGAGGAAGGGAGGAAGGGAGAGAGAGGGATGAGAGAGAGAGAATGGAGAGTGAGAGGGAGACAGAAAAACAAAGAGGAAGAGAGGAAAAAAGGGTGTAAGAAAAAAGAGAAAGGGTTTGAGAGAGTGTGTGTATATGAAAGGGTGTTTGAGAGAGAGTGAGAGAAGGAACACACAGACACACACTTGGCATGGAGAATGAACCCTTCTGTGCGGAGTCCTGCTGTTATCTGATACCCCTGATTACTCCTCCTCTGTCACCCCTCGTTCCTCTGTCACCCCTCGTTCCTCTGTCACCCCTCGTTCCTGCCATCTTCGCTTCTGATATCTCAATGAAGAAGTCAGTCAGACTGCTACACACTCAAACACACTACAGGGAACCGAAACGAATGGAGGAGTGTGTGTGTGTCTGCCTGTGTGTGTGTGTCTGTGTGTCTGTATGCGTGTGCGAGAGAGAGTGGGATAGACAGGGCAAGACAGGGTGAGAGACAGTGAAAGAAAGAGACAGAGAGAGACAGAAAGAGGGTGAGAGACAGTGAGAGAAAGAGAGAGAGAGAGACAGAAAGAGACAGAAAGAGACAGAGGGAGAGGGAAAGAGACAGTGGGAGAAAGAGAGAGACAGAAAGAGACAGAAAGAGACAGAGAGAGAGGGAGAGAGAGGGAGAGAGAGGGAGAGAGAGAGAGATGGAGAGTGAGAGGGAGACAGGGCGAGAAATGAGGAGGTTGAGGGGAAACAGTCAGCACCAGAGAAGAGAGAGAAAAAGAACCCGCTAGCGTATCAGGCTTCTGTTTGCCTGGCTTGTGGGGTTTTTCGAAGCGGAATGCAGCTGGCTTTGATGGAGCGAGGGACAAGAGGAGAGCGATAAGGGCAGGAGGAGGAGGAGGAGGAGAGGGAGATAGCATTACCACCGTGCTGACATGTTAAGCGTTTGGAATGAGGACGGGATGAAAGGGAGGGAGGTGTTAACGGAACAGGGGAAGAACACGAGAGTTAGGCTGGACTGAAGGAGGTGAAAGAGAGAGAAGGTCTGGAGGTGGCTCTCGCCCACACAAACACACACACATGATGACACACACACGTGATGACACACACACGTGATGACACACACACATGCAAGCCTACACACACACAGGATGACACACGCACATGCAATCACACACCTCCACACACATAATTACACAGACTGTTGAAAACATGGGCACCACACGCACACACAGCAGACACACACAACACACACAGCACACACACCACTCACACACAAACAGGCAAACCTCCACTCCACCATCTCCAACAAAGGACCTGAACCAGGAAGAGTCCTGCTCTGGGTGAAGCCTCGCTCCAGGAGGAAGGAGGACATGGCCTCTATAGAAACTGTACCATCATCCACCCTCCTCTTCTTCCTTTCCCTTTCCCTTTTTTTTTAACCATCTCTTTTCATCCCTCGCTTTCAGCTCAAACAAACCACAAAAAAACCCTCCAGACATCCCTTACAGAACCCATCTCGTTCCAATGACTGAGCCACAATGTATGGAGAACCTGCCATTGAAGGTCGGGGAGAATGGAGCAGAGGAGATTGGATGGGTTTTCGGGTTTTTTTAAGGGTCTTTTCTCCCCCTCCTCCATACGTCTGTGCTCACCCTTTGAAGACAGACGTGTGAATGAGGATGGGATGAATGGGATTGTGTGCTTGGTTATCCTGAGGCCTTGGAGGACGCAACTCCAGACACATTCAAAGGTCGAAGTTCATCTGAGAGCGCATCCATTCACCTCAGGTCGACAAAAAATTATCTTGGTGACCAGTATTGTCTCGAGCTTCATCAGCAAGCTTTCTCCCTCTCCCCTCTCCCCTCTCCCCTCTCTCCTCTCCCCGCTCTCCTCTCCCCTCTCCCTCTCCCCTCTCCCCTCATCCCCTCTCTCCCTTCTCCTCGCCCTCTCCTCTCTCCTCTCCCCTCCCCTCTCTCCTCTCTCTCCCTCTCTCCCCGGCTCCTCTTCTCCTCTCTCCCTCTCCCTCTCTCTTTCCCTTTTCCCCCTTCCTCCCTCCCTCTGTCTTTCCCTCCTCCCTTCACTTCCCCACCTCTCTGACTCCCCCTGTCTCTACCTCTCTCACGCTTCTCCCTTTCTCTCTCTCTGTCTCCCTTTCTCTCTCTCTTCTCCCTATCATCTCCCTTCCCCCCTCTCTGACTCCTCCCTGGCTCTTCCCTCGCTCTCTCTCTCTCTTTTAGACTTCCTCAGCCTCCCTCTGATCCTCCCTCTCTTCTTCACTTCTACTTTCACAGTTTCCCCCTGCTTCTCCCTTCCTCAGTTTCCCGTCCCGTATCCCTCGGTCTCGCTCAATTTCGCCTTCACCATCCCCCAAATACAGACAGGACAGACAGACAGACCACACACACACACACACACACACACACTAAAGACCCCCCCCTAATCAGCCAGGCTCATCTCAGAAAGGAAAGCTCTGATCTGTGTTCCATCGCTGACAGACCACGAGCCCTGTAATCACTCTGCTGGATGGTAAACCTGTCGTGAACGGCACACACACACACACACACAACACACACACGCACACAAAACGCACGCACGCACACACACATGCACGCACGCACGCACACACACACACACACACATGCACGCACGCACACACACACACACGCACACTCACACACGCACGCACACACACACACACACACACATGCACACATACACACACACGCACACTCACACACGCACGCACACACACATGCACGCACACACACACACACGCACACACACACACACGCACACACACACACGCACAAGCACACAGTCATCCGAGCACACACATGCCTGTAGACACTGATACACATACACACATCATAATCCTGGGAAGAGAGCGAGTTGAAGAGGTGAGAGAGGGAGGAGAGGAGAGAAAGGAGAGCTAAGCCAAAGGTGAAGGGAGGAGATAGTGGAGATAGTGAACTGTCTTGGGACCTCTGTGGTTGTAAACTTTGCAAGATGACTGACGATAAGACTCACAGGACCACTCAGAGAAGGAGTTCAGAGGATGTGTGTGTAGTGTTGATGCGTGTGTTGTGTGTGTTGTTGTATGTGTGTGTGTATGTGCGTGTTGCTTGGCTGTGTGTGATGTGCGTTTGTGTGTGTTTGTGTTGTGTGCGTGTGTTTTTGTGTGCGGGTGTGTGTGTGCTATATGTGTGTTGTGTGGTGTATGACTGCGTTGTGTGTTGTGTGTGTGTGTTGTGTGTGTGTGTATGTGCGTGTGTGTTGTGTGTGTGTATGCGTGTGGTATGTGTGCGTGTTATGTGTGTGGCTTCTCTGACTTCCTAACCATGTCACCCTGGCACAGAGCACCATAGACTAACCACAGAGACCTCAGAGGCCAATCACAGCATGTTGGCTTGTTAAACAGTCTATGATCACCCTAATCAGATTAGGACTTTAGATGGGAGGGGGGGGCTGGAGCGTAGCGGGGGTCGATGTTGGGATAGCGAAGGGGGGGGGGCAGCCAAGCTGAAAAACTCCAGTGAGGAATGACACTGATGAGCGCACACATTTGCTCACAGACATCCACACACGCACACACACTTTCACGCACACACACACACAATCACGCACACACACACACACACTTTCACGCACACACACACGCACACCCTTTCACACACACGTCTCTCATCATCCAGGATTGATTAGCTCTGAGAGGCGTATGAATATGTAATGAAAGAGATAGCCCCGCAGGGAAGTCCTCTGTGTGTTTGTGCAGCTGCTTCTAGCAGAGAGAGAGAGGCGCCCGTAGCCATGGCGAGGACTTCCACATCGCAGTGACGCGGCGGCCGTGAATCCTCCGCTCCGCGCTCGGCGCTCCGCCCTGAACGCGGCGTGCTGAGTCTCTACCACGTCTGAGGAGTTAAGACGTCTGGACACTGTGACGTTAACGTAACAGATATGGTAGCAGTCTTTCCTGGGGGTTTGTGAATACACACACACACCCTTCACACACACGCACCCTTCATACACACACACACACACACACACCCTTCACACACACACACACCCTTCACACACACACACTCCAGCACGCAACAAATCACGCCACTCGTAGCCGTTTACAAGAGTTAGCGTCGTATATCAGAGACAAAACAAAACTGTACGTTGTGTCTCGTGTTATGTCGCCCGCGTTCGAGTTAAGGTGGTATTTGTCTACTGCTGTGGGAGCTGTAACTTAGAGGATTATAGAGTGGAGAACACAGTGAGGTCTGTATGAGAGCCTTCAGAGAGGCCTGCTGCTGTACCTCCTCTGTCCCAGCTTTACCTACAGCAACACACACAGCCCTCCAACTGGCTGACACACGCTCTCTCTCGCCCAAACACACACACACACACACACACAACACAGACACACGAGTAGGGATGTGGACAGACACGCAATCACCACACACACCAACCACACCCACGCTCAAACCCACTGCCCTCTCAAGCACACATCACGAAAGACCGCTCTTCATCTACCTCTCCCCTTCCTCCTTCCCTCCTTCCTTCCCTCGCTCTCTCTCTCTCTGGCTCTCCTTCCTCCTTCCCTCCTTCTCTCTTCTCCATCCTTCCCTCTCTTTCCTCCCTCCTTCCCTCTTTTTCTCTCTCTCCTCCCTCCCTCTCTCTTTCTCTCCTCCATCCTTCCCTCCCTCTCTCTCTCTCCCCCCTTCTTCCCTCTCTCTTTCTGCCACCCTATTGTATTTACAATCCATACTTGTTCAGTCTCAGATCAACCATGAGGCGTTTAAACCATGTCAACCGTAACCAGGGACCCGGAACCTTCTGACCCCAACATGTCGCTTTTACAGCCAGGCCCAGCAGTGTTAACTGTTTGGGTCTAAAACTGTCTCCTCCAATTTGGGATCCAGCAGGTATGAAAACAGAGCAGCCACGTTTGCCGCTAGCTCCGAGGAACGCCGGCTGACACCAGGAGGTCAGCCATCGTTAAGTTTGACCACTTGGACGCGTAAAAACGTCGGTGGGAAAGAAAAGGCATTAAACGCCTTACTGGACACAGGCCGGGGCCATATGTGTGTGTGGGGGGGAGGGAGGGAGGGAGGGGAGAGTGATAGAGAAGAGAGAGAGAGGAGAGAGACTGAGAGAAAGAGGAGAGATGGGGAGAGGAGAGGAGCTGGAGGAGAAAGGAGGGAGACAGAGGAGAGGAGAGGAGCGGGAGGAGAATGACAGAAAGAGAGGACAGAGAGGAGAGAGAAAGGAGGGAGACAGAGAAAGGGAGGAGAGGAGAGAGGACGGAGAGAAGAGAGAGATGTGAGAAGGATGACAACATAGAAGGCGATATCATCACTAACATAAACTCAGCACTACCATGAAACCATCACAGCGGTTTTCACCCTAAATCCCAATCGTCCGTGCGACAGCCAGCCAATCAAACTTGATGAAACCAGGTCATGGAACCCATCCAAACACACTACAGCCCTGCTCATAAAAGACTGTCTGGGGAAGACAGGAAGAGAGACCGACTCAGGGAGAGAAGCGGGGCGGATGGGGGGTCTCTCTGAACCTTAGCGCTTCTTTACTGGTCGCCTGTAAACCTCTCATGATCCTTGGCCCGGCGGGTTACCCATAAAAACGCCTGTTTTCAAACAGGACCCCAGGAATGCTCTGAACTGGGCCTGCACAGGGACCTACGGGTGTCCTCCCTTCTGCCTGATGGTAAAAGGACACCTCGCAGTCTAGCAGGTTTACGGTCTTTAAAACCGGCAGGAATTCAGTTGTTGGGACAGAGACAGAAGGAGGTGCATAGAGAGAGGAGGTGAATAGAGAGAGAGACAGAGAGAGAGAGAGAGACGGAGAGAGGAGAGAGAAGGTGAATGAGAGAGAGAGACACAGGAGAGAAAGAGGAGAAAGTTAAGTAGGAAACTGCAGAGAGAATGAGAAGTAGGTGAATATATATAGAGAGAGGAGGTGAATAGAGAGAGAGAGAGAGAGAGAGAGAGAGAGAGAAAGAGAGAGAGAGAAGTAGGTGAATAGAGAGAGAATGAGAAGTAGGTGAATATATATATAGAGAGGATCGTATGGGAGGTGATGGAAGAGAGACAGAGGACAGGAGGAGTGAATATGCAAGAGAGACAGATAGGGAGGAAATGTTCAGATGATTAGAGAGGAGGTGAATAGAGAGAGAGAGGAGAGAGAGAGAGAGAGAGAAGTAGATGAATAGAGAGAGAGTGAGAAGTAGGTGAATAGAGAGAGAGACAGGGGGGGTGAATAGAGAGACAGGGACAGAAGGAGGTGAATAGCAAGAGAGACAGAAGGAGGTAAATAGAGAGATAGAAGGAGGTGAAGAGAGAGAGAGAGAGAGAGAGAGATACTGAAAGAGAGTGAGAGATTGAGTGAGAGAGATAGAGAGCGAGAACAGAGAGAGAGAAGGAGGGGAAGAGAGAGTGAAAAGGAGGGAATTGCATTCCTGTTCATCCCAACGGAAATTTCCAGGTCTCATCAGAGCGTAACAAGAAGGATCCCTGCTTTCACCCACTGAAGAGGGAAGCACAGGAAGACTGGGGTGAGAGAGGGAGGTGAGGGAGGAAGCAGGGAGGGGGGAGAGGAGGGACGCTGTTTACGCTACATCATGGATTAGACATTTCACTGCACCACATTGTGAACCTGTCAGTTGTTCAGTTCGCCTGCCTAAGTGCGGTCAAGAATCCATGTTAAATACCACATCCAGCCCCATCCAGCCCCATCCAGCCCCATCCAGCCCACTACACCTCCACCCAGCCCACTACACCTCCACCCAGCCCACTACACCTCCACCCAGCCCACTACACCTCCACCCAGCCCACTACACCTCCACCCAGCCCACTACACCTCCACCCAGCCCACTACACCTCCACCCAGCCCCACCCAGCCCCATCTAGCTGTTTGTTGTTGTAAACACATCTCCACACAGGAGGAGCAGCAATGCAGGTACACATGCAGCCAAGGGGCACAATTATTTTCATTTTTAAAAAGGACTTAAGTCCTTCAAGCACAAAGATCGCGTTTGTGGTGGAGTTCCTTACGTGATCGTCTGTTTGTTCAGGGTTTTGTGGGGGGGGAATCAATCTTGTTTTAGCTCCTCATAAAAATGTTGTAAAAATAAATAAATAATGCTGTCAGTGTGTTTCTCTCAGATAGTTAGCTCCTCTTATACATCTGAATGTTGTCTCTCTTCTCTCTCTCTTACCCCCTTCCCTCCCTCCTTCCCTCACTCTCTCTCTCTGTCTTGTCCACCCCCATGTCTCTCCCCCTCTCACCCCCTTCCCTCTCTGTCCTTCTCTATGCCACGCCCCATGTTCTCTCCCCTCTTCCCCCCTCCCTCTCTGTCCTCTCCCTTTCCGAACCCATGTCTTCTCCTCTTACTACAATCCTGCCTCTCTGTCTCTCCCTTGTCCAACCCCATGTCTCTCCCCCTCTTACCCCCTTCCCTCTCTGTCTCTCCCTTGTCCACCCCCATGTCTCCCCCTCTTCCCCCCTTCCCTCTCCCTTGTCCACCCCCATGCAGCCTCTGCCTGAAGCCTTGTTATGAAGGCCCCTCTTGGGAGAAGCAGGGAGTGTGCAGAGTGATCTCATCTGAGGGAGGTTTAATGGAAGTGTTATCAAGATGATCCAGATGGGGATCTGGTGCTCCAGGCCAGGCTCAAGGATAAGCTTAGAGGACCGGACCCTCACTTACATATCTTTGGACCACCTGATCATCGTCCTAGTCAGGAGATGCTGGAACTGGAACGATAAGCAACGGGGGGTCCAACGGGCTCAAGAACAAGAGATCTGTCCAGACGAAAATGTTGTAACCGATATCAGATAGGTTTAGACTACTGTACCATAACACACACTACTGTACCATAACACACACACACACATTACTGTACCATAACACACACTACTGTACCATAACACACACATTACTGTACCATAACACATACACATTACTGTGCCATAACACACACACATTACTGTACCATAACACACACATTACTGTACCATAACACACACACATTACTGTGCCATAACACACACACACATTACTGTGCCATAACACACATGACTATACCACAGCACACATACAGCTGAATCCGTTGAAAAACGCAAACCAACATAACAGACTCCAGCCAGTGACATGCAAGTCCATATATTCCCAGATATCTTTATATCTACAGGTCCTCATCACATAGCGCAGAGTAAGTTGATACATTCAGCACAGCCCGACATGGACCTGCTTAGTCCAGTTCACAGAAGCTCGATGGCGTTCGCTCAGCATAGATAGAGATCAAGTCCTTATGGAACAGCTAAGTGCAGACAGTACGGGCAAAAAGCGACCTTGTCTCATTGAAATAACATTGCAGTGTTAATGTCCCAGTTTCCC
Source organism: Plecoglossus altivelis (assembly GCA_036571765.1). Lineage (NCBI taxonomy): Eukaryota > Metazoa > Chordata > Actinopteri > Osmeriformes > Plecoglossidae > Plecoglossus > Plecoglossus altivelis. The sequence goes on from BROE01000002.1 coordinate 4,073,979, forward strand.
CAGGCGTCTGTGCACACACCGTGTGGAGTCTGTGGGACTGTCACGGTCTGGCCCGTCATATGTGCTGCTGACTGATGGGTGCTGGGTACATGTTCTGAGTGTGTGTGAGTGTGTGTGTGTGTGTTCTGAGTGTGTGTTCTGGGTGTGTGTGTGTTCTGAGTGTGTGTGTGTTCTGAGTGTGTGTTCTGAGTGTGTTTGTGTGTGTTCTGAGTGTGTGTGTGTGTTCTGAGTTTGTGATCTCAGTGTGTGTGTATGTTCTGAGTGTGTGTGTTCAGAGTGTGTGTGTGTGTTCTGAGTGTGTGTTCTGAGTGTGTGTTCTGGGTGTGTGTGTGTGTGTGTCCATCTCAGCTGCACGCTGTTTTACTGCCCTACAAGCTGTGTTGACGTGAAGCCTCACCATGTCTTCAGCTCACAAGCTGTTAGCCGTCTAATAAAAACCACATGAGCAGGTCTAGCAGGCCCACACCACAGACGGGTCGCCACGGCAACGACCAGCACCTGACACAGTCAGAATGCTGGGACCGGACCGGTCAGACGCTGTAAATGTGACAGGCGACTTTCCTTATTTCAAGATGAAGTCTCATCGTAGAAGGGGTGTGATCGCGGGGAGCAGCAGCTGTGCTTTAGTCCAACGGCACACGCTGGATAGGTGGTTTGGTCTGTGTCAATACCTCATTTCCTCCACAACGTGACCTTTAAGAGGCGTGGTCACTCTCCCCAATTACTCACGGACCTCTCAACCCCCCTCTGTTCCCTTCCCACTACCCCCTCTTATGGGGTCGCAGGAGGTCAACAATCCCCCCCCTCCCTCCCACTCCTCCTCCTCCCCCCTACACCCGGTCCTCCCCCTCCGACCTGCTCTCTTTACAGCCAAAGCTTCCGCAGGGCTACGTTTGGACCAATCAGGAGGCCCGATTGTCTCTGCCCTGAGTTCCAGAGCCTCTTCAGGGTTCCGGAACGTTGTGGTATTCGGACAGATGATGTCACAATGAGACAGTTATCATCCAGTGGGGATGAGGAGGTATGGAAGGTGTGGACGATGTCTTGGAGGATACGAAGGAGTGAGACGCTAGATATTATCATGATCAAGAGATATGATCATGATCAGGAGATATGATCGTGATCAGGAGATATGATCATGATCAGGAGATATGATCATGATCAGGAGATATGATCAAGAGATATGATCATGAGATATGATCAAGAGATATGATCATGATCAGGAGATATGATCGTGATCAGGAGATATGATCATGATCATGAGATATGATCAAGAGATATGATCATGATCAGGAGATATGATCATGATCAAGAGATATGATCATGATCAGGAGATATGATCGTGATCAAGAGATATGATCATGATCAGGAGATATGATCGTGATCAGGAGATATGATCATGATCAGGAGATATGATCATGATCAGGAGATATGATCAAGAGATATGATCATGAGATATGATCAAGAGATATGATCGTGATCAGGAGATATGATCATGATCAGGAGATGTCAACTGCCTCAGTTCCGTTGACTTTTTTTAAATTCACCATGGTAAAATATTCCCATTGTGACACGCTATTGCCATCACACACTATCACTTAATAAACTCTTTTGTCAAACTTTTCTCACAGGGATCGTGGATTAAATCTTACTAAACGGAACCTAAACTTGTATTCCTCGTCCAGCTGTCTCAGTAGGCGTCTACCCTGTAGATTTCTTTACATGGAAACAAATAAACACCTTATTAAAATAGCATTACGCTTTACTGGGATGCTTAACCAAGATGGATTCAGCACCAGCCTGGAGCGAAAGATCCATTTTCAATCGAGACACAACTGAAGACCTGCCAAGAATCTGCCATGATCCGACTGCCCGTACGCAATAAACGGCGTGTGTGTTTTGAAAAGACTCTTACGCCACGATTAAATGAGAAAAAGCTATTTCCTTTCAGACTCAGGTGGAAATTGATACACGTACTCAAATGATCAGCGGTTACGCCAAGCTAATTGCTTCCATTTCCAAAGCTAGCCGTTGGAATTGGACTCTACCATTCCCTCGGAGAGAAGGGCAAACTGGATCTGTGATGGTTTGGAAGTGGCTCAGGACACGGGAGAGGATGTTAACTGCTACCGATGGCTTTCCTGCTGATGATGTGGTGCTTTGACAGCATTTTCAGTAGAGTAACACGGTGATTACTGACCCCAACAACAATTTAAAGGTGACAGAATGACAGTAAACGTTGATATTTCTTCCAAATAAGTATGTGACGTATTTTTTTTCTAGGGAGGGTTTTAGATACTTGTGCAATTTCACAGTGTTGACCTTGAAGCGTAATGCTGAATTCTTCGAGGTCAAAGGGGATGATTCCAGCTGAATCAAGACACAGGCAATTTGAAAGTGCAGCAGGACCCACTCAACAATCGACCGATCCATCATCCGACACAATCACGAATCGTCGACATCAGTCTGAATCCGATCCAAGTCCGAAAACTACCCAACGTACAGCATCGTAGCGCCCGAGTCTTGGGGTTCATATGGAAGCGATTTGTCTCCGTCTGGGGCTCAGCGGGGGACACCTGTTTCTATTCAGGGAGGCAACATCTCCATCCATCACGCTTTGACACATCTGATGGCTGTCACGTAGGGTTTGCGAGGCCTTTTGAAAAATCGACGTCTGGAAAAAGAGAGACTGGTGGCAGTAGGGAGGGAAGAGAGGTGACCGGCTGGATTAGACAAGGGGGTCCGTGCTGAGAGGGTAACTGGTTCGAAAGGGGTTTTCTGTCGCTTGGAATTCGAGTTGTATCTCTCGTGGCGACGGCAGCTTTTCTTGAAATGAGAAGCAACTTATAAAAAAAAAGATATCGATCACACAACTTGGCTCTAGAATGTCCCTTTAAACAATTCTAAAACGCAGATCCAAAACACGGCGACATTCTTTTCCTGCGCACCTTCAGCGGAACGAGAAAACCCTCTCCTTTGAAGTTTGTTCTCAGCGTGAATAGCTGAAGACAGCTTCCAGACTGTGATCCAGTCTCATTACGGTCCTAACCAGCAGCCATTGTCCAGTCTCCCCAGATCAACCAATGCCCTTGACCCGGCAGGGCGTCCACCAAGTCTTTGTCATAACCTCGACAAAAGGAAGTCCCCGCGGGGCGATATTTAATAACCGACACACTTAAGGAAGAGGGAGACACAGCATGCTTTTATTGGAGGTGCTTTCAGAAGATGGAAAATAATAAAATAAAAACGTCCATTGAACGTTCACGAAAAAACAACCTTTTCAGAAACGGGTCTGACTAGACTCCTGAAGTTACCTTCAATAGCTGTTTGGAAATGACGCCCAAGACCATCGGACCGGAATGACATTTTGCGGAATCCAATTCTCTAGCTGATCCATTACAACGTTGTCAATTTCCATCCAGACAGGATATTAACACCCGAAGAGCATTTACAAAAGATGTAATCCTCAGATAACGCTACACCACTCAATGGATCGGCGTACGATCTCTCCGCTAGATATCGAACGAACCACTTAAGCACAAGTAAACACAACCCAAGACTAATAACCAAACCAAACCCCAAAGATATCCTCACAGTTAGAGTCTGCATGCCTTTCGCTGTAATAATAACCCTTCCAAAAATAAATACAAATAAACTCGAACAGTTAAATCTACTTAACGTACAGATTCCGGGTAGAGAAGCGAACGTCTGTCGACGGCTCGACGTCTGTCGGCTGAGGCCGAGGCTTCCGGACCGGGCTGGGTGAAGCGAGGGCGGGGGAAAGGCGGCGTCTGGCGTGGCGAAGGCTGTTCCGCCTCCATCTGCTCGCGCTCGCTTGTTTATTGTGCTTGGCTCTCCAACTTGGACAGATTTCCAAACGTGTACGACTTTCGGAGTGATTTTTTGGAGGTTCTTTTTTTCCAGCTTTATCGGACAGTTTTTAAATGAAGTGTGACAGGAAAGGCAGGGAGAGAGAAATTGGAAAGGAATTGGAAGACACGCAGTGCAGCACATGTTGACGGCTCAACTTGAACCCAGGCCACTGCTATAAGGCCTTTTGATACAAAACTATCCTACAAGCTAGCGAGGCAACGCAATAAGCGACACTATGCAGCTGTCTTTTTGTTTTAAGGGAGCAGCTACCTTGGCGTGGGTGACCTTTGAACCTCCGAACCTCACTGCGTGTTGGTCCCACCGAGGGTTCGATCCGGCTAACAAAGTTCTCCTCTCCGTGAACTGTTCCCACCTTAACATGCAGGAATGAACCCCCATTGGACAGCATGAGTCAGCGCAGCGGCAGCACATGTTGGAATGAGTTAGCGAGATTATTGGAAAGAGAGTAAGATGTCAATCTGCCCTACGTAACCTCGTAAACTCACTCGTTACAACACTGAGACTTGCCTTAGACCATAAAACAGCTTGTAAGGCAGAATTTAACTGAGACGGAAACACAGGCTTTTAGGCCTTTAAGCCGTACCGCCATACAAGTACATGTTGCAGTGCAGACTGTAGGGGAGACCGTAGGAGAGACCGTAGGGGAGACTGTAGGGGAGACTGTAGGGGAGACTGTAGGGGAGACTGTAGGAGAGACTGTAGGAGAGACTGTAGGGGAGACTGTAGGGGAGACCGTAGGAGAGACTGTAGGAGAGACTGTAGCACAGACGGCAGTACGGTTTCATCGCATCGAAGGTCCCGCATGTGTGCGTCCTGCTTCCGCAATCAAGGGAGATGATCTGCAGAGAGAGAAAACTCTCCTGGCTGTAATTCATCATCAACCACAAGACGTGGACCAACCCCCAGAGGCTCGGGGCGAAGTCTCTGGGCTGCGTTCCGTCCACAGGATCAGACTGACACTTCATGTTGAAAAGCACACAGGAAAAAAGAAGAGATCTTCCAAAGCAAGCAGTTTTCAATGGGGTGTTTGGCCAGCAGTTGGCTTGCTGTAGTGCATTCTAAATATACAGTAGGTGCTGTGTGCGGTCGAGATGGAGACCAACTGGCCAGACTCCCTCGCACGGAGTCCTCGGGGCTTTCATTTTGATCTCCGAAAATATTTATCGACTCCGTCAAACGAATCACTCTGGACACTCCGATGCATGTTTTAATTCGCTTGGATAATCACGCACTCCAAATCTGCTTTCACTCTGTGTGTGTGTGTGTGTGTGTGCGTGTGTGTGTATGTGTGTAAGTGTGTGTGAGTGAACCAGAGAACATGCTAGGTGTACTCATGCTGTGTGTGTGTGTGGTGTGTGTGTGTGTAAGTCTGTGTGAGTGAACCAGAGAACATGCTAGGTGTACTCATGCTGTGTGTGGTGAGTGTGTGTGTGTTATACATGCCTACCTACATTTAGTGGGATGGATATCAGACGTCTGAAAGAACAACACTTCTGCTAGCGAGCCTGTATACTGTCAGCACAACAGATCACGTGAGCTAAACCAAGTATTTGACTACAACATCAGATCTTATTCTCACATTTCTGTTCCTGTCCTGTTATTATTTCGATGTCTGGGAGTTCCGAATCGTTCGGATTTCATTAAAAGAGTTTTGTTAAAGCAGACCTACTGTTAACCTACAAACTAAAAGTAAGACAGAGAACACTGTAGAAGGATGTTCATGTCTTTACAGCTCTGCCCTGACCCCTACTGACCAGGCATTCTTCAAAGCCACCTAAGTTGACCGGTGGGGTCCTTCAGTTTCACGACAAGTGACACAAAAGTTGTATCCAGTTAAGTTTTAAGTGCTTTCCACCTGCTACAATATCATACATCTGAAGCTGCCCTTAGTGATGGCTGTCTGATCTGTCTCCCATAACAAGAGCAACCTCGTTCTTCCACCAGAAACCTTCCAACCCTGAGGTAAACTGACACTAATCTGCCCTCTCATACCTGCATCCCTAATCTGCCCTCATACCTGCATCTCTAATCTGCCCTCTCATACCTGCATCCTTAATCTGCCCTCTCATACCTGCATCCTTAATCTACCCTCTCATACCTGCATCCTTAATCTACCCTCTCATACCTGCATCCTTAATCTGCCCTCTCATACCTACATCCTTAATCTACCCTCTCACACCTACATCCTCCTCCAGTCGACCCGACAATCCCAATCTTCTGTCCAGAGGGTAGAAGACTTTGCAGAAAGCCTTGCAGAAGCCTCCGCCTTCTCAGATTAGCATCAACCATCCCTGTCACCAGCCCGCCACCACGCCATCCCTTTTCACACGGCGGCTGAGCTGAGCTGAGCTGAGCTTCTCGGCTTGTTTGGCTGATTAAAGGGTCAAGCGTGACTAGACTTTTCCTTCCAGATCCGGAGGCGTCAACGGTGCTGAAGACTTCACTCGGGGTGTGAACATGACTCCACCGAGCACTTCGTTTCCTCCAGCGTTCATATCCGAGACCGGGTTGAGTGGAGATTTTTTTGCCGTGGTTCTGCCTCATTCTGTACAGGGGGATGCCGAGAGGAGTGTTGCCCGTGTAGAGCTGCTTTCGCTGGGCCTCTTGTGCTTCCGGGGCCCTGGATACAGACGACCAGACTGCAGCTCTGGTGCCACTGTGATCCAGACCAACATCCTGATCTGGAACATCTAGCCTTCCATGAGTTAACATATGCTTTACATCGTTGCAAAAAAAAAAAAACACGAATCTCGACGATGAATATTTATAATTGCCGTGTGGAGGAAATGACAGACAACCTCAGGAACAGTAGGATCTATTTTCACACTCGTGTCGTAACTCCAGCTGCTGTTTTAAAAAGGGTTTACGATCGTCTTCTAAGCGTCCAGCGCTACAAGGCCATCAGGTGGTTTTCATTTCCCTGTTGTCATGAAAGCGTTTAAACGCTGAGAGGCGTCAGAGAGAATTGTAACCGATATTCCCAGACCACGACTCAACATTCCTTAACGGACTCGTTGATCTCCACTCTGGATGACCACAGACCTGTTCAAGACTCTTCCAGGGGCCTGAGTGTGTTACTGTCCACCAGGGAACCCTGAAACAAGCACTTCCTCGCACCTGAATGTGTTTTTAAAGCCCCTTTAGCTCAGATTTGCTAATCAGATTAGCATGGCTGTAACATTAGCATGTTGCGCTCCATGCCTTATTACCTCCAAGCCCGCAAGCAAATGAAAGCTTCCCTTGAGCGCTTATACACGAGGGCTCTCTAATAGCGCCCTATTAGAGGAAAGCTAACTTGTCCCCGACGTCGACGCCAATTACGCTAACATGGAAACGATTAGGCGACGGACGGGGTTGTCTTCCTACGAACGATGTTGCTTTTCACTTTAACACGCGGAGCAAAAGGGCCACTCAGAGTACTACGTTCTGGTCTAACTTTGTAGAAATAATAAACTTTCTCCCGAGTTCACAACTGGGAACCGTGACCGTCTATTCGTACACGTATGTTTCTGTAGGTACTCCTAGAAGCGCTTGGCAGCCAGGCCTGCTTTTGAAAGAGAAGCGTAGCTAAGCTAACAACTGTTAGATCTCTCCTCTGACAAGCGGAGTATTCTGTGTATAACGCAGGACGAAGAAAAAGAAAAAAAGACAAATGTTTGTGGCGGTGCTTCGCATCGTTGAAACGTGACGGAGGTTTCAGGAGGCTCGTTACTGAAAGCTTATTTTCACAGAGCGAACGTGTGTTTCAAGTGGCGTGTTTGTGTCTGAAATATGTGGTGGGAGTCACGGCTTCGTAGGCCCAGGGGTCATTTCTGCTTTGCGTTCTCCTAACACATGCAGGACTCGTTGCAACCAAGAGAGACAAGGAGTCGTTTGGTCAAGAATCGGTCACGTTTGACTCAGAGTCAACGTGGAAATGATTCATCTGCTTCTTGGGCATTGAGTCATGACATGGAATTATCTCGTGTCGGGGAAATGTCCCGCGTTCAACAGCCTGCGATTAGCATGTCAGCCATTCTGACGCGCTAGTTCACAGGTTCAGCTCTGCAAATCCGAAAGGAGCGTCCCTTTAACAAAGCAACGACGATATCCGAGCGTAAGGTCTTCTAAAGACTTCCTACAATTTGCCCTCAGTCCCGGAGTCAACATTGTTTATTGGCTGTGATGATGTTCTCTGTGTCAACATGGCAGCTGTCCAACACAGTGAAGGTAAACAGAACAGTGTGTTCAGCTGAGAATCTGCTGACGACTTATGAGGTTCTGATGTGCTAATGTTCAGTTTGACAGGGTTTGCGCTTGAGAAGTCAGGTCAACTTGTTTGGAACACGTTCTCCGTCTGTATGTCTTTGGGAGTTTTCCACGTTTTCCGTGACGACGAAGACAGCTTAGGTCGACGGCTCATTCGTCGAGCTCTGAAAACAGTCCGACGAGACCTTGAACGAGACGCTTGTTCGGGGATAAGATGTTACAAAGCTTAGGCGCTCCACGACGCGTCCTGTTAAAGACGGAAGCTCAAGGAGAGTTCGTCTTACAGCGCCGGCCAGATATGACAGAGTAATTAGTCATGGACGGGGAAGTGACATGACAATTCACCTGGGGCTTTAAGGAGGGAGAACGTAATCAGCCTTCGCGATCAACTGACCATCAAGTTGCACATGGCAGCTTATCCACCTGGGAAACTGCACGAGAAACAGGCCTGGATTCCTCTGCAGTGGTGTCATGCGACGACGCACTTTTTTACACGCATTAGACTGGGGTTAACTGCAGTCTCTCCTTCCCTCCCTTTCCCTCTCTCTCTACCCTCCACAAAGGCTGAAAAATCACCGTAAATTACCCAAGGACCACTGTGCTAACTCTGATCGGTGATTTGATTGTCTTTTCTCGGTGTCTACGTCTCTGAGTTATGCGTTTGTATAGTTTGCTTTGTTCAAACATTTAACGTTTTGTCGTTACCACTGCAAGAGTGCAATATCCCACCATGGGATGAATTAAGTGCTATTAAGTGCTAGTACTACAATCTGCTTTACTGTATGGATGCGCTCCTACAAACACATACAGTACGTCCACACCAATAACAGTGAAATGTACCACACCGCCCCCCAAAGTGCAGCCTGGCCCTCCAGACGAGGAGGAGGGACGACGTTCCAAAACCATCCCTTCCTGCAAGCACCGTGTCTGGGGACTACAAACTAATACGCCCCTCCTCCCTCATCTCTCCCTCTCCCTTTCTCTCTCTCTCTTTCCCTCCCTCTCTCTCTCTCTCCCTCTCTCTGTCCCTCCCTCCCCCCCTCTCTCTCTCCCCCTCCCTCCCTCTCTCTCTCCCTCTCTCCATGCCTGGATGAGCAGAGGCACTGTACCATGAGCAGGGCCGCAGGGGAAATCTCTGTTTGGGTTGGCAGCCGGGGGTCCGAACCTGTCTGCAGGTTTAGGGGAAGTGGGCGGCATCATGGAACAAGTATTTGAAAAATCCCCCGTGGAAAAGCTCTGCTTGATCCGATAACCCCCCCCCCCCTTCCAGCCCCCAGGAGCATTGTCTATTGTTTATGGGAAACACACTGGGCGGTTTGCTCATGCTAGTCATTGTATGTTGGACCGTTTAATGATGGAGTTCAATGGTCGGTCCATTATGTTGCTTTAGGTTTTCGGCCCCGCCCCCCCAATTCCTTACATCATCATCTGTAGGAGCAGAGCGAAGCGTCTCTCTGAAGTGGTCGTGGAAGGCTGACTGTTTACACAGGTGTCGCTTGTAGCCCACTGTCACTTACAGTAGGACCAGAAATGGGTCAAACCTAAAGCTTTGATGTACAGGGGTGTTCCAGGAACGAAGGCTTTCTCCTGAGAACGGGAGGGAGGAGGAGGAAGAGGAGGAAGAGGAGGAGGACGGGGGGGCACATTCTTCCGAACCGCGGCCAGGCGTGAGATTTCGGTCTATTTTTGTCTGCTTCTGCGTCCTCCCGCTGTCCCCTCTCATATAATTCCCTTGGAGTGTCTGGCCACATCGTTTCCCAGAGTTCTATGTATATGTCAGGCACTCCTCGGATCAAACGTGGGGTTCCCAGAGAGGAGGCTGGAATGATCTGGACAAGACTGGAAGATGAGAGAGATAGAGAGGAGAGAGAGCGAGAGACATAGCTGGAGAGGGGAAGAGAGAACGAGAACGAAGGAGAGAGAGAAGCGGGAGGGAGATAGAGAGATAGAGAGACATAGTTAGAGAGGGGAAGAGAGAACGACAACCAAAGAGAGAGAGAGAGGAGAGGGAGAGAGACAGACAGAGAGGAGTGGGAAAAATAGGGAGACAGGAGAGAGAGAGGGCCCATTCATCTACACTTAATGGCCCATAATGACAAATTGAAAGAGAGTTTTTAGATCCTGCTGCAAAGTCATGAACCGCAGCGATGCTTCCAGTGATTCTAGACAGACAGGGGTCATCTGAAGTTCAAATCAGACTTTGTCGTGCCAGGGGAGTGCTGTTGGACTCCAGCAGATTCGAAGACGATACCGACGAGAGCAACGTGTACATTTAGCGTTGGCGGAGAGCCAGTCCAGTACCTTCACATGTCCTGCATAATGAGGTGAAACTGCCTGATACGCAGTCGTCTCCTGCCATTAGAGCCACAAACACTTAGGAGACTCCGTGCACCTTCATCAAGCGCCCCCCTCCATGTCCATTTCCTCCTCGTTTTGCGCTTCCAGCCAAAACGCTTGCGTCCGACCGAACCGGAGACGTCGTCGATCCATTTCGGGGGGGGGAGCACTTTCCACTGGACACACGTTCAGATGGAGCTGATAGCCGGCCAGCATTTAATGCACATACTGGCCGCTCGACATAAACAGATGATAATGAATCTCTCCGTCTCCATTACGAGATCCGTGGGTTTTATTGGAGAGCGAGGGTCTCGCTCTCTGAAGACGTAGCTGAGTAACTGATGTGTCATCGGGTAGCATCGCTGGATCTTTTTATACCCCACATCTGTCTGATTCATTTGATGTTGCATTTGAACGCAACTCACAGCCGAGGTCCCAACATTTTTTGGGGGAGACCATTAAACGTGCTTGCTACTGAGTGTGTGTGCGCGCGCATGGGAGTGTGTGTGTGCGTGTGTGGACTGTCTGTGCGTACGAGGCACAACGGTGTGTGTGCGTGTGAGTGCACTGATGAGTTTATGAGGCGTAACAGTGTGATTGTGTTTCCACATATTCTGCTCAGCAGAGACGAGAGGTTAAGGATAAGTGCTCCTCCTATCTCCTCTGTGATGTATTTGCCTGGACTTGACACACACCAACCTCGGCCATACATCCTACCTCACACTCACCACTACAGCTGTATATGTGTGTGTGTGTGTGTGGGACAGCTGCCCCTCCGACTGGATACTGTACGTGGTCTATACAAGAGTTACAGTTGAGATGTGTTGTGAGATGTGTTGTGAAGGCTTACACTATATGTGAAGTGTGTGTGTTTGTAGTGGACAATGTCTAGGTAGTGTGCATAGCATGGCTGGTGAATGGCATGGTACCAGACTAAGTGTATATTGTGTATGTGTATGCATGGCCTTCCTTTGCTTCATGGAAACCTACACCATTTTCTCACACCCCCCCCCCCCTCCCTCAATATGTTTTTCACACATCCATCATGACCTCAAGCAGGCCACTGGCCGGAGACTGTTTACTAGAGAGCTACTACGACAGACGGAATTCCTCAGCAAGCACACGGAACCCTTTCGTCGTCCTGCCGACGGGATCCTTGGCAACAAGACAAACGGGAGTGTCCTGTAATCCTCTGTAATCTCCAGTAAAGTTATTTAGATTAGGAGTCTATCTCTGCACTCCATCACTCCGCATTTTCCGAACCGCGTTGGCATGTATCTTTATCATATACTTGTCGTGCCTGAGCGTGGTTAATTCACTTGAAGAGATACGGGTCTGTTGCTTGTGATGAATAGCATGTGGTCGAGTGTGCGCACGTCGAGTGTGTGTGTGTGTGTGTGTGTGTGTGGTGTGTGCGCACGCGTAGGGGAGAGTGAGATGTGTGTGTGTGTCCAGTAAATATGGACACCTCTTACCATAATTCCCAGCGATGCGTACAGTAGCAAGATGAGAAGAATTGATGGAGGAAGCAGAGTGCTTCTGGGCTGTATCCATGGATACAGACGAAGGAGGAAACATGATGTATGAGGCCTGCTCACCTCAGCTCACTACTGTACTAGGCTACCGGGGACACGCATGATTATAGAGGGGAGGGGAGGAGTGTTAAAGTACTCTTTTAAGGTTGCATGGAGCTTGGGGCGCTCAGAAATTGAGCGAGACGAGAAAATACCTGAACAGAACTTTAGAGAAAGATGTGTTCGGATGGGGGACCTGCAGAAACACCAGATGAAGGGAGAGAGAGACGATGGGAAGGAGAGGGGAGATGAGGGTGGGGGAGGTGGAGAGGAAGGGAGACGAGGGGAGGAGAGGAGAGATGGAGGGGAGGAGAGATGAGGAGAGGGGGAGGTGGAGGGGAGGAAAGATGAGGGGAGGAGAGATGAGGGGAGGGGGAGGTGGGAGCATGGCTGTGTTTTACCAAGACTCCCTAGTCTGCCTGTCCAACATCTGGAAACTAATGGACATCTGATGGCCTCACTTCAGATAACAGAGCAGACACACACACACACACACACACACACACACACACACACACACACACTTTCACCAGGAACAGGGGGAGGATAAGGAGAGGGATTTTAGGGAGATATATTGGGATTTCGGGATAGCTCCGAGCAAAGAGTGAAGGATGAATTATGGACAAATCCACCAACGCTGCTTGTTCAGTTTAAGAGGAGAGTCTTGAGGCCCAACCAGTATCAGTTTCATTTTTCAACTTCGCTCCGCTGGACGTGGTGAACCTCCGGAGAGACGCAGAGTCAGAGTGAAGTGGGTGGCCTCGTGTTAAGACAAGAGTATTCTGCCTTCGATCACTCCGAATGCCACCCCCCATCGAAATGCAACGGGTTGGTCCGCGGGGTCAGTCCGCTGGGTCGGTCCCCCCCCCCCCCCCACCCCCCCCCCCCCCCCCCCCCCCCCCCGTCTTGGATAAGATCCTGCCGTTTTTCCCGGCAATAACAACCCGTCCGCGCCTCGGGAATTCCCACGACGTAACGTTGCCATCAAAACATCGGTTGACTAATACGATCCTCCTATCGTGATGAATGAAAGGCCTTGGCAACCTTCTTGCTGTAACCCAAAGCCTGTCTCATCTCAAACCCATCTAACCAGACAGAAGAACCCCCTAAAATAGCACCGGGGCCCCAATCAACAAACCATTTTTCAGCGCTAGAACAAGTCCGAGGGGGGGGGTGTGTCGTCTCTACAGTGGAGCCTCCTTCTCCACCACCCGTCCTCCATCTTGGATTAGATCAATACGACAATGTTGACACTGCCCCAGATTAAACGGTTTAATCTGATGTCTTAATCTATCTACTTCAAGTCTAACTGTCTGTGTTCTGTTTTAGAACCTTTCAAATCGAGTAGTTCTTGACCAGTAAAAGGTACATATGACAATAAACATGAGATCTGGACCCTTGACATGTAGGTAGTATGTCTCCTGAATGTGGTAGGTTGGTATGTTGTACTGACACCTAGATGACAGTACGTATTTGTTGGTTCTCTGTAAAGTTCTATCACTCACTGGTTCTGGTGCGTTCTCTCCCCTGGCCCTCCAGACGTTCTCTCCCCGGGCCCTCCAGACGTTCCGTCCCCTGGCCCTCCAGGTGTTCTGTCCCCTGGCTCTCCAGACGTTCCGTCCCCTGGCCCTCCAGACGTTCCGTCCCCTGGCTCTCCAGGCAGTTCCCACATGCTCCCCGGGGGTCCCATTGCCAAAGCAGATCCTCTGCAGCAACCAGGCCTGCAGCCTGGAGGTCTGGACTTCCTCAGAGGGGCAGTCCTGAGCCCTGGTGCCCAGCCAGGGGGGCCCAGAGTGGGGCTAAGATCGAGCTGGGAGAGGGGAGCTGGGTGGGGGATCCACAAACAGGATATGTGTACTTAAACAGATTTTGTGTAGTGCTGTAAGCCTTCCCAATAAAGAAACATTTGAGGTATTATTATATATACGGTTATATTAGTTATATTGGTTATATTAGAGCGATACAGAAGTGACTGTATGCACCAGTTATCTACAGCCCATAAGACCCTTGGCAGTCTCACCAGCATAACGTTAAAGTTTAAGGGTAACATTCTATCGCTGCAGGGACACCTCTGCTGTCTACGGAGGACAATCATGGATTTGAAGCTTTCCCACAAATCCCACTAAATAGCATGTTGTTGATGCTGAGAGATCACAGACGGCTGTTTTCATCATGTGTAATGAACACAGAGGCTTTAAAGCTTGGGTGGATATGTCTGAGCAATTCAAAGTTATTGATAGTTTAGGGAAATACACACTCCTGTTTTTCCATGTACTTCACAGACAAACACACACACACGCACAGACACACAAACACAAACGCACAGACACACACAGACAGACAAACATACACACACATGCATACTTATTTTCTTTCCCTGTACCTCACAAAGCACACACACACGCGCACGCACGCACGCAGACACACGAACACACACACACAGATACACACACACACACACACACACACACACACACACACACAGAAGTACAGGAAGGTTCAGGTCAGACAGGGTTGTGGGGTTGAAGCATTAACATGTTTTATGGGCTACGCACCATGCTCTTCTCTTTCACTGAGAGATTCACAGGGACCTACTGTGTGTGTGTCTGTGTGTGTCTGTGGATACTGTACATACACCACCTTGTGTACACGTCTAATAGGACGGAACAGCAATGACAGCAGGAATCAATAAATCCTAAGTATGAACACAGTGCGTGACTACCTCCAGGTGTCCAGGTGTGGCTTGGTGGTCCCCCGTACCCAGGGACGAGGCTCCGTGGTGGGGTTAGGAGGTGGGGGTGGTTCCCTTCCCCCTGGACAAACCTCCATATGGGCTCCATGTTGCAAGGGTCCCCTCCTGCATTTTGTTAAGCAATCAATATCAGCTCGGACATATTATTAGATGAATTGTATTGATATTTCTGTAGCAATGTATTGAAAGACATATGTTAGATTCATATTATAGGAAACAGAAACGGGCAAAACTGGAGTTAAAAAGTTACCATGAACAGAAGAGAATGTCTTAAAAAAAGTCATTCGTTTCTCATTCACTTAGACCGAGGAGAGGAAACTAAAATGATCGATAGATAGAGAGGGAGAGAGTGAGGGAGAGTGAGACAGGGAGACAGGGAGACAGGGAGAGAGAAAGGGAGAGTGAGAGAGTGAGAGGCAGGGAGGGAGAGACAGAGAATGAGAGAGAGAGAGAGTGAGAGAGACAGGGAGAGAGAGTGATAGAGAGTGAGAAAGAGACTGAGAGAGACAGGGAGAGAGAGTGAGAGACAGTGAGAGAGACAGGGAGAGAGACTGGGAGACAGTGAGAGAGACAGGGAGAGAGAGTGAGAGTGAGAGACAGTGAGAGAGACAGGGAGAGAGAGGGAGTGCCCCGTACCCAGTTCCACCTCCCTCTAAGAACCTACTGCGTTCAGTATGACACGGGCAATCAATCAAGGCAGAACTCTCTCCTTGAACCAAATGAGTACTAATGTACCATACCAGAATGCTAATTTCCTACAAGCCTCTAGACAAACACAGACACAGAGGGGGTGGTGAGGATGAGAATGTGAAAAGAGAGCGAGACAGGGTGGGGTCGAGGAGGGAGACAGGGTGAGGTAGAGGGTGAGGAGGGGGGAGATGCAGGGTGAGGTACAGAGTTTAAAAGGTATGTAGACCTCAGGGCGCCTGTCACAGGTCGATGAAGGAGAAGGTCGAAACTTTGTAGATGATGCAGGGGGAGAGAGGGGTTGAGGCACGAGAGGGCATTATGAAGGTTAAAAACGTTACAATCTATGACTGCAAATCCACTGGCCCACTCTAAGAAACGGCGATTTATTTACCCTGGAAAGACATCAAGACAAAATGTCTTTAGTTAATAAATACAAACAATTAACCCGGACACTTTCCATTGACAATTACTGTCGACCGTTTCACCCAAATAAACTTCATTAAGAGCTAACATATGTTGGTGTATTTTGTGGTCAGGGCGGAACATTCGCTGTGGTGGAAAAATCTCGGAGAATGTAGAGAACAAGCTTTTCATCAAGTGACGGGGTGTTAAATTGGTTTCGACTGATTTGCCAGCGCGTTTACAAAAGGTGTTGAAATGAAAATTCTCAATGTTAATGATAGTAAAATTTCCCACGGAAGCTGTCGCGGGTTCAGTGGAGTAGTTTGGTAAACCAGCCGGTTGAATAAACTAACATAACACTTTCATACACGTTAATCAGATGTAAAACATTTAAACAGCAGAATGGACGTGGAATACTAAACGTTTCAAATTGGTAGACAAACAGATATTTAAGTACCAGTTCCATGCCCTGTTTGTTAATCGCTCAATCTCTCTCCGGGCAGACATGTCGGTTTACGTCGGATCAGGAAGTGTAACATAATTGATGTAGTTCGTTATCTGTCAAACGCATTAACAATTAAGATGACAGTGGTTTAGTGGACACAATCTAAAACCCGTTTTAATGTCTTCAGATTTGACACCATTGTTGATTGATAAGACAGTATGCTCTCAATTGATAAATGAATGTGTGCTATAGACCTTTGCTATATTTCAGACGGTTTTTTACCTTCATTTTACCTTGACCGGCATCTCCGAATTGCCATGCATTCGTGATGTGCTACGTGAATACTGCCACCTGGTGGATAATACCAAACACTTGTAAAAAGAAATACATCGAAATCACCGCAATACAAACAAATAATAAACACGTAAACGTTATTTTAAAGTTCCATTGCGGAATGTTTACAAACTCATCGCTTCGTTTGTGTTGACAAGACGCTGAAAAACTAATTAAAGGCCAAATTACTTGTCCGTTGACTCGCGTGGAGACGTTATTGGTCTCGCTAATCACAGTCAAATAACCAGTGATGAGAGTCCGTGAAGATAAACTACACCTCCCACGATGCTTTGCTGCACCGAGTGAAAAGGAAAGATGATTTCCCTGGAGGTAAAAGCTCCTGTGAGAAGTGGACGCACGCACACACAAGCACGCACACACAAGCACGCACACACACACACGCACACACACACACACACCACACACACACACACTCACAGACCCCACACTTTATCCCGCCGGACAGGAGACCAACCGGAAGGCACTCTCGGGAGACAAATAGTAAATGGAACATTGTTTATTTAACTTGTCTCGAGAGATCATCTTATTAATAGTTATGCGATAGTCAAGAAGGGGAGACCGGGACTTTGTACTACGATGATAAAATAGTTTTAAAGATGGCATGGAAACTATGTTGACTCGCTGTGGGATAACTGTATCTAGCACAACACGTTTACATGTATCTGACCAAATATGGCCAGGAAAGGCTTCTGTTGAGATTGTACAGTTCTGAAGTAAAGCAGAGGTTTACATATTAGCATCACACAGTAGATACTGTGTAGCACACTGACAACTACATGCAACTACACTTGTTGTATGCTAATGGTTTGTGCCGGAACTAACCAACTGCAAACTAGGCTAATGGGCAATTCAGTAACAAACCAATTAAGGCTTTGTTAATGAACTGAATTAGGACAGTAAATGGGGCAATATGCCATCTCTCTCTCTCTCTAGAGCTCTCATACACACACACACACACACACACAAACACACACACACAACATAACATCTCCTAGGAGAACATGAACAGAACATACAGTCTGGTCCTAATTGGTCCAAAACATAAGTAACGTCTCCATAAACATTCAACCAGAGTGAAAAGAGAGAGAGAGAGAGAGAGAGAGAGAGAGAGAGAGAGAATGCTGTTGGTGAAAAGGGAGTGTAAATAAGGAAGAAAGAAAGAAAGAGAGAGAGAGAGAGAGAGAGAGAGAGAGAATGCTGTCTGTGTTGCTCTGTGTCTGGTCCATGTTGCTAGTCAGAACCACGCTGACCCAGCTGGACACTGGAAGCCGGGCCTTGTCATAATGAACCTCAGTACAACCCTGTCAGCTCCACTGAACACCAGCCAAGCTCTGAGCCAGGCTGGCTTTTACCTCGGGGCAAACATGAGGCTGTACCAGGGGTGCTTCTTAGGACTAGTAAGCTTTCAGAGGTCAGAGAAGGTGTTTGAGCACAGTCACTCCAAGACCAACCACCCCCTCATTTCCGCTTATACTCACAACCCCCCCTCTCCTCCTATTCCTCCCCCGTCTTCTCCTCCTACTCCACCCCCCTTCTCCCCAACTCACCCCCCTCCCTCCTCCTCCTCCTACTCCCCACCCCCTACCATCTCTTCCTACTCCACCCCCCTCCCTCTCTCGCTCCTCACTCCCTCCCACTTCCTCCTCCCTACACCCCCCTTCTTCCTCCTATCCACCCCCCCTCTTCTCCTCCTACTCACCCACCTCCTCCTACTCCTCTCTACTCCACCACCCTTCTCCTCCTCCTTCACTCCCCCCTGCCTCTTCTCCTCCTCCCATCCCCCTTCCTCCCTCCTCCTACTCCACTCCCTCCCATTTTCTCTCTCCACCCCCCTCCCTCTTCTCCTCCTACCTCCACCCCCTGCCCCTCTCCTCCTAACTGTCCATACCCCCCTCTTCTACCCCTCTCCACCCCACCCCTTCTCCTCTATTCTCTCCTCACTCCCCTCACCCCCTCACCCCCACCCACCTCCACCCCCCTTCTCTCCTCCCACAACCCCTACCTCTCTCGCTGCCTACTCCACCTCCTCACCCTTTCCCTACTCACCCCCCCCTCTCACTCCTACTCACCCCCTTCTCCTCCACTCCACCCCCTCTCCTCCTACTCCACCCCCCTCCCTCTTCTCCTCCTACTCCACCCCTCATCCTCTCCTCTCTCCTACTATCCCACCCTCCGCCTTCTCCTCCTACTTCTCTAACCCCCTCCCTCTCCTCCTCACTACCTCCCCTCCCTTCTCCTCACCTCCACCTCCACCCTGCCCCTCTCCTACTACTACCACCCCCCCCTTCTCTCTACTCCAGCACCCCCTCCCTCATTTCATCCTCTCTCTACTCCACCCCCCCTCCCTCTTCTCCTCCTTCTCCATCCCTCCTTCCCTTTCTCACTGTCCCTAAAAAACAAAGGAGCAAATACCAACGAGTAAACAAGAGGGTGCAGAAAAGGGGAGGAGGAGAGGGGGAGCAAGTGGGGGGAGGGGGGTTACAAAAGGCTGGGATTGGGGGTGGGCCACTGTTTCCAGGGCAACGGAGGCAAGCATGCCATGGGGGGGAGGGGGGGACACGTGACCGCACCCCATTCAGACGGGGAAACCAGGGGCGTGAAGTGTGGACGTTTTTCCAAAACTTCATTTTGCGGTTCAGTTCGCGTTGTCAGTTCGTGTTCTGGAGGCACATGGCTCGGTCATGAGCTGGGATAACCGCCACCACTCTGCCTCGGTGGGTTTCGACCGCAACGCGACCGCGGCCCCTGGCACGGTCGACCAGGGCATGAACGCAGCGCGCCACGGTAAGACAACTTTGTTTAGTAGAAGTTTAGTGGAGGTCAACAGAGGCTCTGCACTCCTGTGGGTGGTGAAAGGGGAGAGCGTCTGAGCTCTGACTCAACAGGAAACAGGGTCATTCTTCCACGTTTTTTAAAATACCAACACAAAATGGAAAGTGTTTGAGTAAAAGGTGCTCCTCATATTATGAAGTAGTCAGATATAAGGGATGATGCAGTTGGGAGAGATTCTCATTAAAGGTTAGAGTCAGTAAGAGCTTGAATCTACGTACTTTTATACCGACCAATCACCTGCCCTCATCTCCTCAGAGCTGAAGGTGTTCAACATCACCATGGCGACCCTGGCCCTGTGCGTCCTGGCCCTGGCGGCGCTCTACTGCAGCGTCTCCTGCCTCCAGCGGAGGAGGTGAGGGCCTCTCTCTCTCTCTCTCTGTCACTCTGCTATCTGGAATGCCCAGGGCTGGACGCTCTGCCAAGCCCTGGCTACTGTGGAAGCACACTAGACTTGGCCCTCGGCCACTGAGATGAAGCTAAGTGGCTTCGAATTGAACTGGAAATGTAGATTTCTTTACAGCCGTACGAACACGATCATTAGAATTATTTTTTTATTTTTTGAGTTTAATGCGTTTAATGTTCGATTTCCCGCCATTTCCCTTGGTTGTCAGGGAAGATTCTCCAGGTTGTCTCTGAGGGCTTGCAGTTGTCAAGGGCGCTCACCTAGAGAAGAGACAGAACACACCTCCGATATGTTCCTGAGCTCTTAGTCTGACCTGTGCCCCTTCCTTCCCAGGCAGAGCAAGAGAGCGCGGGTGTACGAGAGAGCCGTCCGCAGCGACGACCCGCCGCGTCCGGTGGATGTCCGGGCGGTGAAGAGAGTTTCCGTCAGCTTCCGGAACCCGCTGTCTCTCTTCAGGAAGCAGGAAGGGCCCAAGGACAACTCCAGGATCTACTACATCTACAGCAACCCACTTCCTGTCGGGGTGGAGGAAGAGAGCAGCGCCCCCTCTGGTGTGGAGGAGAGAGACACGCAGCCCACGAGGGAGCTCACTTTAGAGGACTACAGCATGGACCCCTCCAGTGGGGTCGTCCTGGACCCGCCCAATTTCTACATGCAGCTTTAGATAGAGGTGGACTGTTCCACGTTAGAGGGCGGAGGGGTGTTTTGTTTGTTTGTTTTTTCATGCTGAATGAGCAATTAAGTTTTGTGTTTTTTTTTGTTTGTTTTTTTACAATGGATTTTTATTGAATCGTCATAAAACATTTGAAATGGTGTGCTTTACAAAATAAGCTGAGCGTGAGACACTGACAGAGAGAGAGAGAGAGAGAGAGAGAAAGAGGGAGGAAGAGAGTGAAAGAAAGAGGAGAAAGAGAGAAATAATCACTGCAGAGCCGTCCATGGATACCCTCAGGCGAATGATTGGATTAAATAAGAGTCAGTCAAAATCCTCTTCAGGCGATTGGCTGGGTTTCCCTGATCAGCCACTCCAAGGCCTCCTTCCTGCCCTGCCTCTCCAGTTCGGCTCCAACCGTCTCACGGCATTGCCTGTGATACTCATTCACCCAATCACGCTGCAGGACAGAGAAGAGAGCCAGTAAACACTCACGTGATTGGCTGAATAGCAACAGTCACAGAACTGTGCTGTATAGTGTTGTTCTTCTGTATATATAAAGTACATTCTCTTCTTCGTAAGACATGGTGTCTCACAGTACTTCTAGATGTAACAGGTAAAACCACTATAAGTCACATGACACCAGCGTGTGTAAGGCAAACCGTACGTTTATCCTAGCAACAAATAAACGAGCGTTTTTCCAAGTAAGCGATGCTTTTCTTCACAAACCAACACAAAACAAAAGGACGCGAGTAAAGACGCGGAGAAGAGGTCATGTGACCGAGGGCTGGAACAAGCTCCTCCCACCTCCTTCTGCGTCAGGAGCTCTGTGTTCATCATCTTGATCTGGATGGGGACCAGGGTGAGGGGTTCAAAGGTCAAACTGCCTCTGTTCCTGTAGTTGTACTGCGGGGTAACACACACGCACACACACACACACAAGTGGATCATCTAGCAGCTGTCATGAATTGTAGCTCGTGGTGTTTTGACGTAGGTGGCGGTTCTTACCTTGGGTTTGGCAGGAACCACAAGAACCACGTTCTCGATCCTGATTCCGAAGGAGCCGTCTTCATAGTACCCAGGTTCTGAATAAGGAGGAGAACGATCACATGAGGAAGAAGTCTGTGTGTGTGTGTGTGTGTGTGTGTGTGTGTGGAACCAAGAGGAGGAGGTTTGTGTGTGTGTGTGTGTGTGTGTGGACCCAGGAAGAAGAGGTTTGTGTGTGTGTCTGTGTGTGTGGACCCAGGAAGAAGAAGCATGTGTGTGGCTGGTTCCAGGAAAAGGAAGTCTCATTGGAACCAGGAAGAGGAAATGTCATTGGAACCAGGAAGAGGAAGCGTCGTACCGTCGCTGACGATCATGCCGGCCTCCAGCGGTTCATCGGCGAAGGTCTTGTAGCTGATGCCACAGGGCCCCTCATGGACGTTGAGGAAGCAGCCCACACCGTGACCCGTGCCATGCAGGTAGTCCAGCCCAGACTCCCACAGCGCCGCCCGGGCAAACGAATCCAACAAATGGCCTAGGAGAGGGAAGTGAGGAGGGGAGGAGAAGAGGAGGGATGAAAGAGGGGGAGAAAGGAGGAATAGAGGGGACAAGAAGAGGAGGGATAGAGGGGAGGAGAAAGGGAGGAAAAGAGGGGGAGAAAGGAGGCATAGAGGAAGGGAAAAGGGGAGGATAAGAGGAGGGATAGAGGGGAGGAGGACAGGACAGGACAGGAGCGGGGAGGAGGGAGGCAGAGAGGCATTGAGGGAGTAGTGGAAAGGTTTCTGTCAGACGTGGAGGTTAATGGAGTACGTGACCCCAGTGTGATGTGTGTGTGGGGAGGGGGGGTACCTTTAGTTCCGTTGGGGAAAACGGCAGCGCTGACAGCTATGTGTCCCTTCAGAACATAGGTGAAGCATTCCTTTCAAAACACACACGGACGGTTAGAACACATACTGTTTCTGACCCCAAAACAGCACTGTTTTAGTATATCGTGAGTCACTTGGAGAACGTTCTAGAAGCTGCCGTTACCTTCTCGTACGCGGAGGGCGTTCCAAAGTGCACCGTGCGGGTGACGTCCGTGGTGCCGTCGCTGAAGGGAGAGACA
>BROE01000002.1:4096660-4111395 GCA_036571765.1 Plecoglossus altivelis
TCCCCCTACTCTCCCTCCCTCCCCCTCATCTCCCTCCCACAGCTGTTGGTCTCACATGTACTGCGCTCCAGAGTCTAGAAGGTAGACCTCGTTGAGAGACAGCGTCCTGTTGGTCTCAGGCAGGGGTCTGTGGGAGAGACACAACATCCAACACGTTTCACCTTAGCATCCCGCGCTACACGCCGGAACCTAGCAACCGCACCAACATTCCAACTCTACATCCCATAACTGGGCTTGTGCAGGTGTGTGTGTGCACGCTTGTACCTGTAGTGGATGATCGCCCCGTTGGGGCCCACACTGGAGATGGAGGGGAAACTCAGGCCCACGAAGTCTTTCTGTTGGCTGCGTGTCACACACAAGTTAGGACCCACAGTGAACACTATGCGTATTTGTGGCAAACTCTCAGGCAGGATAAAACCTAGCGGATTCGCACAAAGCTGCAGTGAACTGAATTGTCCAGCAGGTGGCGATAAAACTCCAGCACAATTAAAAAGCCGGAAGAAACTTGTGTTGAGTGTAAACGTAAAAACGCAGAGGGAGTTAAGGAACAAGCACAGTAGAAGATCAAATGTTATCTGTCTGTCTGTCTATCTCTGTGTCTGTCTATCTCTGTGTCTGTCTGTCTGTCTGTCTGTGTCTATGTGTTTGAGAGAAAAAGACAGAAAGAGATGTGTGTGTGTGTGTGCCTGTCTGTCTGTGTTTGAGAGAGACAGACAGAAATAGATGTCTGTCTGTGTTTGAGAGAGAGACAGACAGAAATAGATGTCTGTCTGTGTTTGAGAGAGACAGACAGAAAGAGATGTCTGTCTGTGTTTGAGAGAGACAGACAGAAAGAGATGTCTGTCTGTGTTTGAGAGAGACAGACAGAAAGAGATCCTCACCTGCGTAGTTCCTCTGCTTTATCAGAAGCAGAGATCTCCGTCACTGTGCCCTTTGGAATCTGTAAAACGGTAAAAGGTCTTCACACCTCTAACAAGGCAGAGTCCAGACACTTGGCTGCTGATTTCCAGTCAACTGGAAAGATTTAACCAGAAGTGTGTGATGTGTGTGTGTGATGTGTGTGTGTCGAGCGTGATGTATGATATGTGTGTGTGACGTGTGTGGTGTGTGACATGTGTGTGTATTGTATGATGTGTGTGTGTCTTGGTGTGACGTGTGTGTGGGTGTGTGTGTGTATGTGTGACGTGTGTGAGTGTGTCTGTGTGATGTCTGCATGTGATCACCTCTTTCTCCAGCCAGGCAAACAGTTCACAAAGAGCCACAGCATCCTTGATCTGACAGAGAAACAACAAGCTAATGAGACGAACCAAAACTCCCCACGTTTATTACTGTTACTTGCAGTTATCTTTACAGTGTCATCTGATTAGAAGGTCGTGTTTGTGCCCACAGAGGTCAAAGGTCACTCACGTGGGCCATCTTCATGCCCTGGATCTCGGTGGCGTTCTTGACAGCTTTGGCGAGACAGAGGGGGGTGTAGGAGATGGGGGAGCGGTGGGCCTGGACACACACGGACGCACGCACGCACACGCACACACACACGCACACACACACGCACACGTTACAAACCCAACAATTCAACACGCCTTCTTTCCAAAAGCGTGACACGTTGCCAACCTCCCCTGAGACGGCGGCCATTTTGTGCCCGTCCGGCAGTTGCTCGCTCTCACCTTGGGGATGACCTGCGTGGAGGCCCTGGCCTAATCTCATTTTGCGCTCCGCTTCGCGGTATCACCTTGATGCGGATCATCAAAACTAAGACTAAATTTCTACGCGCCCCAAGACGAGTACAAGGTGCCGCCCACACCGACTCATTTGCGACCAAGCGAGAACTACAGGGCTATATATTTTTGTATTGATTACAACACGACTCATAAGGGAGGGGCTGCCGCACCACTAAGTCTCCGCCCTGCTGGTGCCTGTCCTAGCTGCCAGGTGCTGGCGTAACCGTGCGAGGGGCCTCCATGCGCTTCTTGGTCCACAAACAGTCCTATAAGGATGGATCGATCGAGAGGTCATGAGGTCGGGTTATATGATGGGAAAAGAGTCCAGGTAACAGACCGGCTCTTAGCGGTAGTCGTCTGTCAGTGAAGCATGCTTCTGATGTAATTTAGATAGTAGGAGGGGTTTACCCGTATGGTCCCATGCCAATAGTGCATACGCATACGAACACAGGTTGTACTCCTAGAGTATTAGTCATAGAGCCGTCAGGAGCCGGCAGTTGCTCGCTCTCACCTTGGGGATGACCTGCGTGAGGGCGCAGCTGGCCTTGTCGCAGATCCACACCTTGTCCTTGGGCCCCAGCGCAGCGCACACCGCCTGCAGCTCGGTGAATACCGACTCATAAGGGAGGGGCTGCACACTAAGCTCCGCCCTGCTGGGCGTGTCCAGCTCCAGGTGCTGGCGAACCGCAGGGGCCTCCATGCGCTTCTGGTCCACAAACAGCCTATAGGATGGATCCGATCGAGAGGTCAGAGGTCACGGGTTATATGTGGGGAAAGAGGTCAGGTAACAGACCGGCTCTACGTAGTCGTCTGTGGTGAAGATGTTCTGATGTAAGTGATAGTAGAGGGTTTACCGTATGGTGCCCATGCCAATGATGGCATACGCATAGAACACAGGGTTGTACTCTATGTCTGAGCCTCGGAGGTTGAAGAGCCCTGGAGAGGAAGAACAGGAAAGAGAGGAGGAGAGGAGAGAGGAGAGGGAGGAGAGGGGAGAGGAGAGAGGAGAGGAGAGAGGAGAGAAAAGGGGAGGACGAGGAGAGTAAGGGCGAAAGAAGGAAAAGGGAAGAAATGTTAAAAGGGATTCTTCCAAACATTCTGCCAAATAACAAAAGGCATCTCCAGATCTTTCAGAACATGGCTGATTCGGGCTCCGCCTCCACTTAGACCTGAGCATCACTCCTGTTATTGGTCGTCCATTTTTGGCTTTCCTCGCTGCAGTGCCAGAGCAAATCTCTCATTATTTAGCCTCCTCTTGTCTAAATGTAACCCGACAGCAATCATTAATCAGCATGCTACTAATTAGCCCAAACACTGGAGCC
The DNA here is from genome assembly GCA_036571765.1 of Plecoglossus altivelis. Lineage (NCBI taxonomy): Eukaryota > Metazoa > Chordata > Actinopteri > Osmeriformes > Plecoglossidae > Plecoglossus > Plecoglossus altivelis. Next base: position 4,099,704 of record BROE01000002.1, read on the forward strand.
AGCCAATCAGCCGGGAGAGGTTGTTAGGGTCGACGAATGAGGCACTCAGACAGGCAAAGACAGGGACACCCTGCAGGGGCCCTGGCAGGACACTCGCTTGGGGCCCTTGGATCGTGAGCCCGGTGTCAAGACATTGGGTTACGTAACCGTGGCGACATGACTGTGTGTTGTCTGTACGCGTGTTGTCACTATTGTAATGAGGAACCATTTCTAATGACACTGTGCTGTATGATAAATTAAACAACTACACCATCGTCACTAATCTTTTCAATAGAAGCTTGGCTTTGAGCTGAGTTAGGTTATGCTAATATCATGTGTGCGGGAGGGGACATACATGCAATCTCATCCAGCGCCGTGGCAACAAACCAGCTGATCTTCCTCTCGGCCATCTTGGATCTCAGGGCGGTGATCTTGTCCTGCCAGCTCATACCTGCAGACCAGGGGAGAGAGAAACTAAGGGTCAACTATCTCCACCATGGCTCTGCAGATGTTTCAAGTTTCATGTTTATTCACCTGTGTGTGTGTTTGTGAATGTGTGTGTGTGTCTGTGTGTGAGCTGTGTGTGTGTGTGACCTTTGTGAGTGAGTGTGACCTGTGTGCGTGTGTGAGACATGTGTGTGTGTGTGTGTGTGTGTGTGTGAGACCCGTGTGTGTATGTGAGACCCGTGTGTGTGTGTGTGTGTGGCCCTCACCTGTGTATCCCAGGCTCAGGGTGATGAGTTGGGTGCTGGGCCTGGCTGGTCGATCTTCCCAGACAGCATCTATCAGGTTGTCCTGCACCGCTACCAGACTGTGGCCAGCACTGGCCAAAGCCTTGTTCATGTTCTTCCACTGGTCTGGAACACACACACACACAATCACACACACACACACACATACATACATACACACAAGCGCACACACACACTGTTTTTTAGCAGACGCTTCCAATCCGAAGCGAACAGGAAGTGCAGCAGATAAGGCAGATATGGATAATCGAGGCCTGATAAACAGTACAGCTGGGACAGCAATCCACAGGTCATGGCCCAGGTGAGGCCTGTGTCTGGCAGCAGAAGAGGGGCCAGGATGATGCTGAGGATGATGCTGAGGATGATGATAGATCCACTACCTGCAGCGATGATCCAGGGGTCCACGCCTACTTTGGAGTTCTCAGGGAGAACGCTGATGAGCCAGTCCTCCTGGCTGGGAGTCTCCTTAAGACCTGGAGACACACAGAGAGACACACACACACAGAGAGACACACAGACACACAGAGACACACAAAGTCTTTAAAGACTGGACTTTGGTGGAGATTAGACGAGCATAGCACATAGTAGAGGACAGTAGAATAGATGTGTAGAGGACAGTAGAGTAGAGGACAGTAGAGCAGAGGACAGTAGATTAGAGGACAGTAGATTAGAGGACAGTAGAGCAGAGGACAGTAGATTAGAGGACAGTAGAGCAGAGGACAATAGAGTAGAGGACAGTAGAGTAGAGCAGGACAGTAGAAGAGTAGAGGACAGTAGAGCAGGACAGTAGAGCAGGACTGTAGAGCAGAGGACAGTAGAGCAGAGGACAGTAGAGCAGAGGACAGTAGAGTAGAGGACAGTAGAGCAGAGGACAGTAGAGCAGAGGACAGTAGAGCAGAGGACAGTAGAAGAGTAGAGGACAGTAGAGCAGGACAGTAGAAGAGATGACAGTAGAGCAGAGGACAGTAGAGCAGAGGACAGTAGAGCAGAGGACAGTAGAGCAGAGGACAGTAGAGCAAAGGACAGTAGAGCAAAGGACAGTAGAAGAGTAGAGGACAGTAGAGCAGAGGACAGTAGAAGAGTAGAGGACAGTAGAGCAGAGGACAGTAGAGCAAAGGACAGTAGAGCAAAGGACAGTAGAAGAGTAGAGGACAGTAGAGCAGGACAGTAGAAGAGATGACAGTAGAGCAGAGGACAGTAGAGCAGGACAGTAGAGCAGAGGACAGTAGAGCAGAGGACAGTAGAGCAGAGGACAGTAGAGCAGGACAGTAGAGCAGAGGACAGTAGAGCAGAGGACAGTAGAGTAGAGGACAGTAGAGCAGAGGACAGTAGAGCAGGACAGTAGAAGAGCAGAGGACAGTAGAGCAAAGGACAGTAGAGCAGAGGACAGTAGAGCAAAGGACAGTAGAGCAGAGGACAGTAGAGTAGAGGACAGTAGAAGAGTAGAGGACAGTAGAGCAGAGGACAGTAGAAGAGTAGAGGACAGTAGAGCAGAGGACAGTAGAAGAGTAGAGGACAGTAGAGTAGAGGACAGTAGAAGAGTAGAGGACAGTAGAGCAGAGGACAGTAGAAGAGTAGAGGACAGTAGAGTAGAGGACAGTAGAGTAGAGGACAGTAGAGCACGACAGATTTGAGCAGAATGAACCGGAGCGTACCCATCTTCATGAGGGTCCAGTTATTGTCCATCTGCTGAGTGGCCTGCAGGAAGTAGCGTCCGTCTGTCCACATGGCAGCATGCTGCTCCGTCACGATAGCTGTACCTGTGTGTGGGGGGAGGGGGGGAGGGGGGGACGGGGGGAGGAGAACATCCCATTTGTAACCCAACCCTCCGGACCGTTGGAGAGCATCGAACCACATCAGGAATGTTCACAAGCCTCCATGTCACGTATTCAGCTCAGCATGAGGCTGGAAACACACAGGAGCGATGGATGGAGACGGTTTGGTACCAGGCCACCAGAGAGACTGTGTTTTTGTTCTCATCTTGGTCATATCTTGACCTCCTCTGTTACTCTGTAATCAGACCCAGGGGCCCCAAAGCCTGGGGCCCAGGGCCAAGGACTGGGCGTGAAACACACACGCACTCATAGGCCTCATGTAGACCTGGACAGACTGGGTAATTTGAGGCTGCAGGGGAGAGTTTCGTAGACACACACAGACACACACACAGACACACACACAGACACACACACAGACACACACACAAACCGCTAAACCAGCTGACTCCACATCAACAACCACTAAGACAACACAGCCAGCCAACGCCAGAACAACGCGGAGGCGACAGCCAACCAAACAGACAAGAGCACGAACCTGAGCCCAGCTACCAACACAGTACACATCACACCACAGAAGTCCGAAAACACACTCACACACACACAACACACACAGACACACACACACACACAATACTGCGGGGACCATGGACACCCCAAGGCAAACATTAAATCCCCGGTCGTTGCACACATGGAGCGATTATCACCGGGGGGGGGAGAAAGGGAAGAGCGAGGGAGGGAGTGAGAGGAAGAGAGACAAGGGGGCGAAAGAAAAGGCGTGAGAAGCAAAGAATTATTCAAGTAATCTAACGATAATTATGATTCGTAGACACTATCAGTGACTCTCATAACCACTCACACGGACTCTATCCAACACTAAGAGAGAAGAGAGGACAACTAAAGGACACACAGACACAAAGCCCACGAGGAGACACAACGCATTATTTTAACCTGCTTTGTAAGTGTTCAAGACATAGAGCTGTATGTTCTCTGTCGTTTTCCCATGTTGTCACCTGTATGCACGTGCTCGGTAACATGATGTGTCTGTGTGGCCTCTGTGTGCACCCGTGCCTGGTACCTGTGTGTCCAGGTGTGGTGGGATGTGCCTGGGTACCTGGTGGTCAGGTGTATGCGTGGCGACCTGTTGCCAGGGTGCCTGACCTGTTCATCGTGCCGGCCTGGTTACCTTGTGTTTCCCCATTGTTGTGACCGGGGTACCCATGGTCCGCGATCCAGGTGGTGGAGCCGTACTCGGTCCACTGGCCCACTACTGACTGGTGTTCAGGTGGTGCGTCCGTAACCTGTTTCCAGTGTGTGTGCTCCTACCTGGTACCTGTGTGTCAGGTGTGTGCGTGCCTGGTACCTGTGTGTCCAGGTGTGTTGCGTGCCTGGTACCTGTGTGTCCAGGTGTGTGTGCTCCTACCTGGTACCTGTGTGTCAGGTGTGTGTGCCCTACCTGGTACCTGTTTGTCAGGTGTGTGCGTCCCTCGGTACCTGTGGGTCCAGGAAAAGCTGGTGTGTGCTCCTACCTGGTACCTGTGTGTCAGGTGTGTGCGTGCCTGGTACATGTTGTCCACGGTGTGTGTTCTGCCTACCCTGTGACGCCCCGAGGATAATAGCCCGGCGACGGCTCTGTCAGGTACTTGCTGCTCCTCATCACCTGACGTAGCAGCCGGAGCAGCTCCACTGTGATCTTGGGGGACATGTTTGACACGTCTGCACGCACGCACACACAAACCCACACAAAAACACACACAAAAAAAAAAAAAAAAAAAAAAAAAAAAAACACACACACACGCAGGTTCCATCCATTCCCACACACACACGCACACAAACACATGCACAAACCTACACAGTGATAATGTCTCAACATGAACAGGGACTGTCGTCCTAGTACATACACAACAGTGGAGACGCATGGAACTTAAACCAAACCACTTCTTGCAGACTGTGACTACCATGACTAGAGACGGCGCCTGGTTACCCTTCTACGATTTCAACGACAAAACCGACTAAAAAGGAAACAATTACCTAATAACACGGTTGGAACCGAAATAGACGTTCGTAACAGTAATTATCTTCGTAATTACCAGAATCCAGTGAGCCCATGTCGTGTATTGCAGTGACAGAGGATGTGCTTGTATCTTTGAGGTTAACGTGTCGCTCAAAGTCGTACTTCTCTAAATGTTTAACCTTTAGCTAGCTTGCACTTCTCATGCTGAGTAGGTGTAACGTCGTCCCACCCATGATTAATAAATAACAGATTGCCATCCTTCCGGTTAAGATACTAAAACAGTTCCCTATAACGCACTTTCATACTCTTGTTCATACTTTTCATTAAAATTTTTACAAAACCATATTCAAATGTTGCATACTATACATAATAAAAGACACGCAAACGGAATACAGTTTCCTGAAACAAAATGTAGAGTTAAATATCATCTTTCGGTGTTATGTTATTATGTCACAGCGCAAGATCGTTGTAAAAATCACCGATGAGCTGCATCGATGAGCTCAGCGATTGGTTGGCTAAAAGAGCGATTGTTGTTTACCCGCACGGCAGCGATTTCCTTACCGCTAAATGGTTCCAAGCACGCTAATAACTTGATTCAGATTCACAGATACTTCTGCAGTATGAAATTATAATACTTCCGTAAATGCCTTTTGTAATATGCTTATAAAATTGTAATTCATCCACCTACATGCCTCCGCAACGATGTTGTTTTTTAGTAGGTGTGGCAGGATAATATGTAAACTGCAGGTAAAGTTAAGCAAACTGGACAGAAAAATGCGTAGTCACATTCGTTCTGAGTAATTTGCAGTTTTTTGCATTTAACGAGATCGCAGACCTTGAGAAACCCCTTTTTCGTAAACAGGCGTGCGATACTCCATGCTAGCATCCAGCTAACACGCGATCGTGTCTCACAAATGACAACACGGTTTCCAGTCCCATTCATCGCTCAACCCTCATCGCGCAACCGTTCTCTTTTTTTGTAAACTTGCGCAACCAAACGGGGGGGCGTTGTGTCCTGCTAAAGGTGACTATTTACCTTGGAACCCGATTCTTGCGTTTCAAAACACTACTTCAACAGCTTTTACCTTGTGTTAATTTACAAAGAAGGAGGCTGCCATTCCATCGTTGACGTTTCGAGCGACGTGGTCACGTGACCCGCGTGTCTCCCAGTAGTTTGGCAGAGATGAGGACTCGCCTCTTTTTCATTGAAAAAAAAACCCCAAACCCCCCCAAAAAAACTGGTAAACACGAGAAATGTGAATAAAATAGCCCGGAGCAAAAACAAATAACAACGGTTTTTGTTCATCGGATACCGACCATTCCAAATGTTGGTCCATCGCGTTGGGTCAAGAGCAAAACGACCGTACTGTTTTGTATGTATTTTATTATGTTTGTTTAACACACATTGTGACTTGAAAACGAACTGCTCAAATGGGAACGTGGCATTCATCAATATCAATACAAAAATGTGTATTTACAATAGTAAACATTTCACAATTTACATACTGCGTTTACAGAGCACTGAAAGATATTTGGTAGAAAATAACAATGTGTAATGTTATAGCCAAGACACAATGTCCTTCACAAACCCGACACGGAATGGATATTTACATTTATATTCAAAAATACAATAATCATCTTTTAACAATTAATCTACACACTCACAAAATCAGCTGATTTGCTTTCCATATGAAATAATTAAGTCCGATGAAGACTATGATTATTATTTTGATTGACGCTATAGTTACGTTTAGCGAAGAAATGACACCACACACAGAAAGTCGGAGTGTGGGAGTTCTTGGTAACGGCTGCCGGGTGAGGTTTACGGAAGTGATTTAGAGCTGGGTCAGGGAGAGTAAGATGATGGTAGCAGCTGCCATCCAGACCACAACACACCTGCAGGGTTTCAGCCACGTTGCTCCACTCCCTAGCGACAGAGACGGAGTTAGCTGACAATGTGTCACATGACCTCGAGTTATTTTTAACTTCATTCTATGAAGTCCATTTGAAATGTGCAAATATATGTCTAAAAATAGAGTAAATATACAACTATTTATACTATAATAAACTATAAAATAGACTTTTAATTTTTTTTTTAAATGACTTAAGAGAGGAAATGATGAAGAGAAAGAGAGGGTGGTAAATGCATTTGAGTGCCATCTCAAGGCACGCTTACTAGAACAGGCTGATGTCTGTCTGAACACTCCCATCTTGTCGCTGTCTTTAACGCTGTTCAGCTTCTCTGCTGCCACCTCACCTGTGTGGGAAACAGAGAGGGAGACCGCTCAAAATTCCTCCAGGAGACTGAATGAGTTCTGTGGGTTCGGTTACAGTGCGTGTGTGTGCGTGTGCGTGTGTGTGTGTGTGTCTGTGTGTGTGTTTGTCTTGCGTGTTGATGTGTACATGAGAGAAGGAGAGAGAGTGTTTTCTCTGTTTCTGTACAAAAGCCGTCTTTCACACTTTGTCTGAGTTCTCCAAGGACATAAAGGACAGCCTCTTCCTATACTGTGTGTGTGAGTTTGCTGTACTCCACCCTGTTTAGACTCTGAACACCAGTCTCTTGTTCTCTCCAGTCCACTAAAGGCCTGTTGAATGTGCAGAGCTGTCCCTTCTATGGACACACACACAGGCCACACCATCTAACCACCTGTCTGACCAAATGGTTAGGGAGTCGGGCTTGTAGCCTGCAAGGTTGCTGGTTCTATTCTCGCACCGGCAGGAATTGAAGGTGGGGATTGTGAATAAACAGCACTCTCTCTGCCTTCAATACCATGACTGAGGTGCCCTTGAGCAAGGCACCGAACCCCCAATTGCTTCCCGGGCGCTGGAGCAATAGCTGCCCACTACTCCGGGTGTATGTTCACTGTGTGTGCGTGCGGTTGCCCACTACTCACTGCTGTGTGTGCACTTGAATGGGTTAAATGCAGAGGTAAATTTCGAGTATGAGTAACCATACTTGCCAATACGTCACATCACTTCACTCAAAATCCTGTCTTCATCAACAGCTCCCAGATCAGACCCCCCAGCTGCCTCCCTCACACTAGACCTTGCCAGCTGATTGAAAGAACAGATCCGGAACCAGTCTTCCCGCACCGGTTACTGACGCTGTACGACTCGCAAAGCAAACCCTGCCCCCTCATTGGTCGGATACGGAACGTTGTCGTACCCGCGACCAGGAAGGTGACTTGTTGGCAGTTTCTGTTGGTCCGAGGCGATCCAGGGAGGATGGTCACACGGGACACGCTCACCTCCAGAACCTCCGACACCCTCTTACGGAAGTCATACCTGCACGGAGCCAGGAGCAGATGGTTTAGAGAAACAGGCCCGCTTCTGTTTGTAAATCTATTAGAATGACAGGGCGTTCCTGACTGAAGAGAGGAGACTAACTGGACAGAGGGAGAGAAGAGAGAAATGACTGAGATGTGGAGGTGAAGAAAGGGCATGAGAGACATGAATAGAGACAAAGTGAGAGATATTCAGAGTGGTTTGTTTGACACATTGCTTGTCGGAGTTGAGATGCACAACTGGTAACCAAGGTGAAATCTGGGTCATTTGGAGAAAACAACAGGCTTTTCTATGTCCCAGGAGATTAAGAGAGTGAATTAGATTAGATTATTTTCTTGTGACAATTTGAACAAAGCTGTCATGTTTGTTCAATTTATTGACTTAATTGTTAACCTGTTACATTTAAACAAACGCAAACAGTGGCCTTTAGTTTCATACATACAGCTCATTAAAAAAACAAAACAAGTAATTCAGGAATTGTGAAGGTTGACGTACCATCACATGGTCTAAAATTACAACTCCCTCACAACTCTCTATTTCCTCTAACAAACCGGCTAGGTTCCTGTGAAGTCGGCGAGAGGTCTGTCTCACCTACTGAAGGAGGTCACGTTGGGGAAGACCTGCTGGCCAGTGGAGGATGCTGGGAGAATGTTGGCACAGGCCAGCACCTCTGTGGGACTCCAGAGGACCAGAGACCTGTACACCACTGCAACCGCACACAAACAGACGCACGATGGTGAACACAGGACAGACGCAAAGAAAGCAGGGAGACGCACGACCATAGACAGGCATGAGCGTTGAACTGCAAAAGCGTTGACACACGAAAGCATTAACACAACAACAGCTTTGACACACAAAAAAGCGTTGACACACGCAACAGCGTCGACACACTACAGCGTTGACACACAACAGCTTTGACACACAATACTATGGACACACAATACCATGGACACACAATACCATGGACACACGACAGCGTAGACAATTGGCTGGCAGACACACAGTCGCAGACACACAGACTCAGCCACCAGACACACAAGAGACACGGCAGCCAAAGTTTCTCAAAAGCGTCTCAGATATTGAATTGCAGGTTTTGTTGTTCACACCGAAAAGAAAGAATGATCTGATCTACTATTGTTATCACAGATCCTGTTCTTATCACGCTGTTTCTGCGTATTTAGGTGTGTCTAGGTGTGTGCCAGGTGCGTTGGTCGAAACCTCCGCCGTTTCCATGGTTTTTTCTAACCGGAGCTTTTGCCGCTTTTGATGCGTGCCATCCAACGCTTTCATCCCTCAACCCGGTTGGCTGTGTGTTACCTGTGAGGTCACCGGCCAGTTGCAGGCTGCTGTCGGTGTACAGCTGTCTCTCAGTCAGGCTGACCTGCCCCTGGCGACCTGTCAGGTCTCCCACCTCACAGCTCAGGGCGTTGTCACGGGAACAGCTGGAACTCTGACGAGAGCAACGAACCACAAAAGCAAACTGTAAACCGACTTTCTCTTTCTTTCGTCTGAAAGTGGACTGGTGGATTATTTCAGATGTGTCCCATGACCGTGTCAGCGAAGAGTTAAATAGTTTTCACGATTGATGAGTAATTTCTAAGGACTCTACTATACTCTACTGTCTTCTATTGTACATGTGTCGAGTCACGCCATGACGTGCGGTCCAGTGTGTGTCACCAGCAACGCTACAACAAGTAACAGCTACTTTTTTACTTCAATCCTTACATGACAGCCTTGTTTTCACGTTACATACCACATTTGTACGTTTGATTTATTTAACAGACGTTTCGACTCAAAGCAACTCGCAAAAACGTCAAATACGATCTTCAGCGGTTGATCTTCGACCCGGTTTGGCATGTCTAAAGGTATTCCAGGGAAACAAGCTCACGGAACGTCTTGTCTTTATCTCAGACAGACACAGCGTGATCAAAACATATCACGGAACGATTCCGAGGAAAGCTTAACAATAACAACATCTCCTGCGATGTCGTTGCAACACACAAAAAGGCAACGATTACTTCGTCGTCTGCCAGGAGTGTGAAGTAGTGCTGGTTCTTCTACAGCACGAGGGTGTGGACCTGCAGCTCACAGCAGGACACTCACCGAAGGCTCCATGTTAAAGGGATTGTAGGTGGTTCCGTCTGGGCTACAGTGACGATCTAGGATGGACCAGGAAGCAGAGGAGACCTGGGGAAAGAAGAACCAGTGTCCTTTACAAACCCTCGATGTGTGTGTGTGTGTGTGTGTGGATGGGTGAGTATATAGATGTGTGTGTGTGGATGTGTGTGTTTGTATGGATGTGTGTGGGTGTGTGGGTGTGTGTGAGTATGGATGTGTGTGTGTGTATGGATGTGTGTGGGTGTGTGTGGGTGGATGTGTGTGGGTGAATGTGTGTGGGTGTGTGTGTGCCTTCAGCAGACACAGACTCACGTTGTTCATCCGTGACGAACGGAAGTCAACCTCCAGCGTGACGTCACCGTAGCTCCCATCAGTAAACATCTGCTGAGACTGAAGCCACAAGGAACAATTAGACCAACCTGCCTTTCTGGGACCAGTAACACCACTATCTAGGACCAGTTATAGTACTATCTAGGACCAGATACACCACTATCTAGGACCACATACAGTACTATCTAGGACCAGTAACACCACTATCTAGGACCGCATATACTGTAGTACTATCTAGGACCAGTTACAGTACTATCTAGGACCAGTAACACCAGTATCTAGAACCAGTAACACCACTATCTAGGACCAGTTACATCACTATCTAGGACCAGTTACAGTACTATCTAGGACCAGTTATAGTACTATCTAGGACCAGTTACATCACTATCTAGGACCAGTTATAGTACTATCTAGGCCCAGTTACAGTACTATATAGGACCAGTTACTATCCAACTATCTATCCACCATCAGTTAGACTACCGTGTAAAACTAGTTACCCAACCTTCCATCACAAGTCAGACCACTTCCAAGGAATGGTTTCACAACCATCTAGGACCAGTTTGAATCTCCCTTTAAGGTTATAAGCTGAACCAGTACTATGAACATGCAGCTGGATAAACAAGTACGAATGATGTGTAGCTCTATCTGAAATCAGCTGTAATACAAATATATTATAATCTGTGCATGTATTTGAGCTTGTCTAGTCTAGTGGGAAGGGTGTGTGGGGTGAGGGTGGGTCTGCCACATACAGCTGTTCTGTGTTCTGTTGGGATGCGTGACAGAGTTGGGAGGAGGGACAGTAAGAAGTGGTTGGCAGGGTGTCTGTGTGTGTGTGTGTGTGTGTGTGTGTGTGTGTGTGTGTGTGCTGTAGGTGTGTGGTGTGACATGATGAACTAACACAACATGATGCCACAACACCCGTCCAATACTGCCCCCGCCTCCTCCTTACCTCCCCTCTCCTCTTCCTCCCCTCCGCTCCCCACCCCTCCGCCTCCCAACCTGCTCCCCTACCTCCCTCTTGCTCCCCTGTCCTCCCCTCCACTCTCCTCCGCATCCTCCTCTCCCTCGTCCTCCTCCTCCTCCTCTCTCCCCTCCTCCTCCCCACCGCCTGCCTCCTCTCCCCCGTCTCTCCCGACCCCTGTAATGAATTCACGGTCACTGTGTGTACCATGAATAAACACCCAGGCACGTTTTCCTGGCAGCTAAAGTGTGGCGGCTCCTGGTTGGGTCCCGAGTCACATGACTCAGCACCAACACATGGTTCGCTGAGCATCCAAACCCTAACCCTTTGCATCCTGACCGTACCTCGCCACGGCGTGTCGAGCGGCAACAGAGCGTGACAGCCCCACGTACGCAGAGGAGCCCAACGTTGAATTGAGCACTCCTCACGTTGCTAAGATACTGTTGGAAACGGCGTGGACAACGGGGGGTTTTCCCCACCACCG
>BROE01000002.1:4121706-4133766 GCA_036571765.1 Plecoglossus altivelis
GGCCAAGGGCGTTAGGCGGGTGAGTCTGTGCTTGGCAAGTGGAGTGCCGCGGGAGAGATGGATCAATGAAGCAGAATGGAGGATAAGAGACGTCCGCATGCGTTTCAAAGTAAGTAAAGGGAGGGAGAGAGAGGTATAAAGGTACGCGAGAGGATGAGAGTGTTCGCGCGCGCTAGGTTAGGCGGCGGTGCGGCAGGAAGGGTATGTACGAGCTAGGAGAAGGTGGGTGTGACATTGTGACGCGTCAGTAAGATAGTATGAGTCAGTAAGGGATGCTTGAGCGCGCTGGGAGGGTGTACGTAAGTTGAGTGAAGGGTATAGAGGTGGAGATATGGATTTGTCTTCAAAGGGGAGTTGAAGGTGTGATAAGATGGATGGTGAGTATTAGTGCCGCGGAGCATAGTGTGTGTCTTTATGGATTAAGGAGATATGGAGGGAGAGAAGAAGAGAGGTGGGAGATATGGAGGGAGAGAAGGAGATAGGTGGGAGTGAGAGAGGAAGGGAGGTTATAAAAGAGGAAGGAACAGTTTGTTGAGCTTGGGTTGTTTCTCAATAGGTAATACGATTGTGTGAAAAATGATCTTGTTGAGACATGCTTCATAGAGTGTAACCTCATTGCCTTGATTTAACAAGTTTGTGTGTGTGTAAAAGAAAGAGACCAGCTTGTACGTGCGTGCACGCGTGAATGTGCGTGTGCGTTCTCCATGTTTTCAGCAAACGTCTGCGTTTGTGTGTGCGTTTGCACACATGCGTGTAATTGATCTGTGTGTGTGTGTGTGTGTTTGGAGTGTATATGAACAGGAAGTGAACCTGTCTGGTGGATCAACATGCCAACATCCTTACACCCCCCCCCTCCCCCAACAGACCAATCAGAAACATGTGGCTCTGTCTCCACACACGGCAAACTCACTCAGTTTTGGACTCAGATCGTTTTTCCCTTTGTTAAGGCGTGTGTTTGGATGTGTGTCTGTTTAATGTATGTGCGTGCGTCTGTGTGTGTGCATTTGCGTGGGGGTGTGTGTGTGTTCGTATGTGTGTGCGTGTGTGCGTGTATGCGTCTGTGTGTGTGTGTCTGTGTGTGTGTGTCTGTGTGTGCGTTTGTGTGTGTGCATCTGTGTGTGTGTGTGTGTGCAGGCACGTGTCAGCCACAGGCTTGGGCTTTTATTGTTCACTTTCATTTTTCTCTCCCTCGGTTTCTGTATTCATCTGCAATTAATTTGGGCTGCTATACTTCTGATCCCTCTGTGTGTGTGTGCGTCTGTGTGTGTGTGTGTGCGCGTCTGTGTGCGCGTGCGTCTGTGTGTGTATGTTTGTGTGTGCGTCTGTGTGCGTCTGTGCTTGTGTGTGTGTGTGTGTGCGCGTCTGTGCGTGTGCGCGTTTGTGTAATTGTGTGTGCGTCTGCATGTGTGTGTATGCGTCTGTGTGTGTGTGTGTGCGCGTCTGTGCGTATGCGCGTTTGTGTAAGTGTGTGTGTGTGTATGCGTCTGTGTGTGTGCGTGCGTCTGTGCGTGCGTGCGTGTGTGTTTGAGACCCTCTCCTGGGCGTGCTCCGTAACCCCTACTCTTTGGTGCGTTTCATCAGACCAGGTGCAAGAGTGGTAACCAAGGGAACATCATCCACACAGCACATGCCGCACTCCCAGTCCAGGCTGTCTAAACTCCCTCCCCAAACTCCCCTCCTCAGATCCTCCTTGCTGCACGACACTCAGATCAGCAGCACAGTCACCATCATCACCTTGTTTCACCACGGAGGAAGCTGCTCTGCTCACGCCTGTTAGAAGACGTTTTCAAAAACCTGCTTCTTCTTAAAACCGGCTTTCCAAACCTGCTTCTTCCAGGACCAGACTGCGTTCGGGATGCTCAGGCTTTCTTGTCCTCTTCTAGCCATGAATGCTGAGTTGAGCCACATGCATGCTGGACTCTGGGGTCCTGTTGTGCGTGTGTGTGTTTGTGTTTGTTTGTTTGTGTTCGTGTGTGTGTGGGTGTGTGTTTGTGTGTTTAGGCGGGGATTCTCCACTCTCAGTGGGACAGCATTATCTTAACCTCATGTGTTTGTTTGTGTGTGTGTGTGTGTGTTTTCCGGACTGCATCTCTAATGTCTGTTGTGTGTGTGTGTGTGTGTGTTATAATAACCTCATTATGCACATGTGGGTGGTTGACTGTCTGAATGCATCCGGTTCTTTGGATTACAAGAGTCTCTCTCTCTCCATGGAACAGAAGTGTGTGTCCATGTGTGTGTGTGTGTGTGTGTGTGTGTGTGTGTGTGTGTCTGGGTGTTTGTTCCAGACTGTTTTTCTAACAAGTGTGCAAGAGAGAGAGAGAGAGAGAGAGAGAGAGTGAGAGAGAGTCAGAGAGAGAGAGAGAGAAAGAGAGAGAGGGAGTCAGAGAGAGAGACACACACAGAGAGAGAGAGAGAGAGACAGAGGTAAGGATTCCTGAGTGTCTGAAAGCCGTTAGCATGGACGTGTGTGTCTGGGCATTACCCTGGCAACGGGGTCAAGCCTGCGACCATGGGAACAGAGCGGGGTGCCGAGCCTAGGCAGAACAAGCTTCTGAACGTTCAGAGATTCGTTTGATGTTGGAGCCAGACTCATCATGTTACAGGGCTTCTCAGGACCTGTCTGTCTGTCTGTCTGCATGTCTGTCTGCCTGTCTGTCTGCCTGCCTGCCTGCCTGCCTGTGCCTGTCTGCCTGCCTGCCTGTGTCTGTCTGCTTGTCTGCCCGCCTGCCTGCCTGCCTGCCTGCCTGCCTGCCTGCCTGTCTGTCTGTCTGTCTGTCTGTCTGTCTGCCTGTCTGTCTACCTGCTTGCCTGTCTGTCTATGTGCCTGTCTGTCTGCCTGGAGGGGATAGGGGGTGTCTGTACCTCTCAGGGCTCCACATTAACATGGATGCTTAACTAAATGTGTTCCAGGTCACAGGCTAATCAAACTAATTACTGTCGCTACACAATGTGCGTGTGCACGAACGTGCACGACGAGCATGTGTGTGTTGTGTGTGTGTTTAACCACGTGAGGTCGTCCATGCAGTTGTTGAGGTGTTGATCCCGCGGTGAGAGGGGAATGCTACAGTCCTATTTCTGAATGTGTGTGTGTGTACGTTTGTGAGCTCATTTTAGTGCATCTCTTTCCATACCATCATTAAAACCCGAGTGTACGTGATCAGTCGCAGTGAAGCCTGTTTCCTGAGAGCTGAGAGTGTGTGTGAGTGTGTGTGTGTGTGTGTGAGAGAGAGTGTGTGTGTTATCAGTCAGAACCTTTTGAACTCAAAGGCATGTGACTAGGCCTGTCCCCTTTCAGTGTTCGGGAGACCAGACACACACAGACACACACAGACACACTGACACACACACACAGACACACTGACACACACACACCACACAGACACACACACACACACACACCATACCACACGCACACCAACACACACTGAACCCACACATACACACACAGACACACACACACACACGCCCACACACACACGACACCACACAGACACACACACTCGATCCACACACACAGACAACACCACACACCACCGACACACCACACACACACAGACACACACACACACACAGACACACACACAAACACACACACACACACCAAGAGTTATTCGGATAAACCCTTAATTAAGTCTCTGATGGTTTATGGTCTTTATATGAAGTTTTGATGTACCCTGGGTTTTGGAGCTCTTCTCTCTCTCTCTTCTCTCTCTCTCTCTCTCTCTCTCCTCTCTCTCTCTCTCTCCTCGCACACACACACTTATGGACACACACACTTATGGACACACACACTTATGGACACACACACTTATGGACACACGCACACACTCTCGGGAAACATGCTTCGCTGCCTCTGGTGCCAAATTTATCTGGCTATCAGCTATCAGCTATCATCGGTTGATAGAGTTGTCAACATCAGAAACACCCATATCACGGTTCCTGTTTGTGGGCAGTAAACCTCCACACACACACAGGCTGAACAGACACACCACTCACAACACCACACACACTCCACACTCATCCCTAGCCCACACACACCCCCACACACTAACACACACACACACCACACACTCCAACACACACACACTCACACTCTTACACGCACACATCATCTTATTTGTTGACACACACACACACACGCAGTGATGAATCTGTTGTGGCAGGATAGCCCCCTGTGGTGGTGTTGTGGTGGTGTTGTGGGTGCTGCAGCACAGGCTGTGTATGTAGGTCATGGAGCTGCTGTGCTCATGGCTGTGCTGTCAAGCTGCTGCACAGACTCAACACAAGGTGTAGGGCTGGGGAGATGTTTCACTACAGTATGGTGTGTGTGTGTGGGTGTGTGTGTGTGTGTGTGTCGGGAGGGGGGGGATGTGGTGTGTGTGTGTGTGTGGTGGGGGGGGGTTGTGTTAACGGGGTGTGTGTCGTGGGGTGTGGTGTGTGTGTTGGGGGTGTGTGGTGTGTGTATGTGTGTGTATGTGTCAGGGGTGGTGTGTGTGTGCTCTCGGCGGGCTGGTGGTGTGTGGTGTGTGTGTGTGTGTGTGTGTTTAGCAGGTGGACAGGCTGAGCCTTAGTGATAGTGCTATATGAAGCTACATACCTATGTGATGATGCGACCTATTTAGAGAGGAGTCCATCTGTAGTGTGAACATGTTGATATAAGATCTGTCAACAACACACACACACACACACACACACACTCACTCACTCACTCACTCACTCACACACACACACACACACACAAGGGACCTGGGGTGCTAATCCACATAGTTTATTGCTTCCTCGGTGCCATCCTTTTATGTGTGTGTGTGTGTCTGAGTGAGTGTGTGTGTGTGTGTGTCCAGTGAGTTCTCTGTGGAAACATTCCAACCCCCCAAGTTGTTGGTTATATTTTTGTGTGTGTATGTATTTACTATATATACATGTCAGTATGCATCTGTGTATACATACTGTGTGCATGCTGGTGTATGTGTGTGTGCATGTGCGTGTGTGTGCGCGTGCTGGTGTGTGTGTGTGTGTGCTGGTGTGTGTGTGTGTGTGTGTGCATCCCCTTATACAAAACGGGGATGATTCACATGACGGTCCATCTGTCCCTATCCGCATAGCTGTCGCTCACAGGGCCCCCGTGTGTGTGTGTGTGTGTGTGTGAGTGTGTGTGTGCGCATGTGTGTGTGCGTGTGTGTGCGCGTGTGTGTGTGGGCGCTTCCAGTCAGACTAATGACTGCAGAGACTCCAGTGTTGAAGAAGTGCTCTGGGTTCCACTCCGACACAGATGCCCAGCAGTGGTGGGGTAGACAGGTGGAGGGGAGGACAGGTGAGACAGGTGGAGCGGTGGGACAGGTGGGACAGGTAGACAGGTAGAGAGGTAGACAGGTAGAAGGGTAGAGGGGTGGGACAGGTGGACAGGTGTGTCAGGGGTGGTGACTGTGTGAGGATGAGGAAGCTCGTCGCTATCTTCATCTGGTTGGTCAGGTCTGTACACGGTCAATATTTCAGATTCCCCTAGATGTGAATGAAACATGACCACAGTAAGTAAAGGCTGTTGTGTGATAACACACTGACCAATCACAGTCTGGCAACAGTCCTGGATGATCCAAATTGACCAATCACAGTCTGGCAACAGTCATGGATGATCCGACCTGACCAATCACAGTCTGGCAACAGTGCTGGATGATCCAAACTGCTTTTCTTGCTACGTAACTGTTCTGTTGATGAAGTTACCTCACATTGATTCAGGCAACCCGGCGTTGTCATGGCATCAATAGCTCCAGGTGTATTGGAGAGGATCCATGACACAATTAGCTGTGTGTGTGTGTGTACAGAACTACTGCTTTATTTTCACAGCAAACAGTGATTGTGATGTCGCTTGATTTGCCACTTTAAACAAGAACCCAAGTATCACAACCAAGCTTATCAAAACTATACACACACACAAGCTTTCATCGACTGTACGCTTGTGTGTGTGTGTGTTTGTCTGGTGTGTGTGTGTGTGTTTGTCTGGTGTGTGTGTGTGTGTTTGTCTGGTGTGTGTGTGTGTGTGCGTTTGAGGGTCATGTCCTGCCACCCTCTGGCAGAGAGACTCAGGACTTTCACATGCATCCTTAGAGCTGTGATCAGCCATTAGACAGGCAGTCCTGTAAAGCACTTCTCTTATCATCTATACACACACACACACACACACTGTTACACACACACACACACACACTCTCAGTTTCCACTGAGGATGTGTCTGGAGAAGGACATGGACAGATACCCCCATAATCCTTAGCTGGTGCCTTGTCACACGTTCCAGACCAGGGAGTCATGTGACACTAACAGGAAGTAGAGGAGGAATCCATTTCCTGTTTCGTCACCAGCAGAGGAAATGACTTGATAGAACTACACTGTAAAAAAACAACACAACAACAACAAAAAACCCCGGTGGGAACTGATGTATTTGGAAGGACACGCTTTTAAGCACACATACCACATCCCTGACATCCTATTCTGTGCAGGCAAGGGTGTCAGCGTTCACACACTTGTCATGGTGATGTGTGTGTGACCTTCTACCGGGTGATGTCACTGTTTTGTAGCTCACAGGAAGTCGTCTTGTGTTCCAGATTGATGGCGTCAATTAGGACGCTTTGTGAAGTCGCTTGATCCGGAAAAATCTGGCTTGTGCCCAACCCCCCCCTCTCTCTCCTTTGTCTGAGGCACTGGTGGTACCCTCACCCCGTCTCAAACAGCCTCTTTCTCTCTGCACATGTACACATCTCGGACTTCACATATCACGTTCCTTTCCACAGATATAAAAAAGGTTGTAAAACCAGAACTCCGCTAGTCAGCAGGCAAACCAACATTTCATCACGGCGTCACAACAACATTGAACTTATCTTGGAGCCGAACGACTGAAACGGACGACTGCTTGGGCCTGGGCGGTGGATCCGGGCTGCCACTCTGCCGCGGTTGATGGGTGTTTCCCTCGTGAAGGATTGCTCATCATGATGCTAATAACACTGAGCTTGGGGCATTCAGAGGCTGATGCCAACAGCTGCATCACCTCTGTTTTTACTGGCGTGGCTCAGCTTAGATAGAGCTATGTTGAAAGCCTTATTAGTTTGAGGTGATGTTTGCGCGCGTGTGTGCGTGTGTTACTATGAAGTCATGTAGTGTGTGCCACTTGCCAGTACAAGGTGATAGGTGTGTGTGTTTTAGGGTTAGGGTTGTCTATGTTGGGCGTTGGTGTGCAACTACAAGGTGATAGATGTGTGTGTTTGTATGTAACTACAAGGTGTTACATGTGTCTGGTGTGTACTGAAAGATTTCACATCTCAACGGAGAGGGAGGTAACACGTGTCGGAAGATTTCAACTGTGTGTGTGTGAGACAGGACTTCATTATTGCAGGGTCCTGTGCAGCCTATGAACTAGTTCCTTTGTCATTCCTCCTCTCTTTCTCCTCTTGCCCTCCTTTGCTCTCTCTCCTGCTCTCTCTTCTCTCTACTGCTCTCCTCTTTCTCCCTCTCTCCTCTCTCCTGCTCACCTCTTTCTCCTTCTCTCTCCTTCGCCCTCCTGCTCTCTTTCTCTCTCTGTCCTCTCCTCTTTCTCCCTCTCTCCTTCTCTCTCCTGCTCTCCTCTGTCTCCCTCCCTCCTTCTCTCTCCTGCTCTCCTCTGTCTCCCTCTCTCCTTCTCTCTCCTGCTGTCTGGGCAGCATAGGAGAGCAGCGAAGAGGTTAGAGAGTTTATAGACCATGGCTGGAGTCCACCAGGAGATACGCACACACAGGCAACCATACTGCTAATCCTTTAAAAGGAGAGGAGGACGGGGCTGGAGGGAAGGAGATAGGAGAGGAGAGAGGAGGGAGAGACAGAAAGAAAGAGGGATTTGGAGAGGGAGTGGGGAGAGGGGATGAAGGAAGGGATAAAAGAGAGAGGCAGACGGATGGAGGGATGGTTGTAGAACGGTTGGGTGGACGATGAGTGAGAGGAAGACCGCAGAAAGACAGCACGCTGCAAGTGCTTGTGTGTAGGCATACAGTGTTATAGACATATGTCATAGACATATGGTCTGTTCAGTAAACATTTCTCTGTATTATATCTCTAGCTCATTCATCCATTAAAGTGTCTGCCAGTTACCCTTCTCATCAGCTGTGCATCTTATTCTATAGAAGCCTGTTGACCTTATATATGAGGCTCCCCTCTACCTCCTCCTCCTCCACTTCTTCCTCCTCCTCTTCTTCCTCTTCCTCCTCCTCTTCTTCCTCCTCCTCCTCCTCTTCTTCCTCCTCTTTCTCCTCTTCCTCCTCCTCTTCTTCCTCCTCTTTCACTTCTTCCTCCTCCTCTTCCTCCTCCTCTTTCTCCTCTTCCTCCTTCTCTTCCTCCTTCTCTTCCTTCTTCCTGCTCTTCCTCCTCTTCCTCCTTCCTCCTCTTCCTCCTCCTCCTCCTGTTCCTCCTGCCCTCCTGCCTGAACTAGCCGCTGACTAAAGGTTGTTCCTGCTCCATTGCACCACCTGTCTCCTTAGTGAGAGGGAGGAGGAGGGAAGGACACAGAGGGAGGAGGAGAGGCAGCGTGGTCAGTGATAGTTTGGCAGATAGCCTGGGTGTTACAGTACAGCGTACCTACACACCAACGATCTTACGCTGCCAGTCTCTCTATAAAGCAGTCAACTTTAACCAGATTAAAAGGCTTTTAGTGTAACGGCAGCACAGACATAATCACACACACCCAAACTGCTCCACTCCCCCCCCCCTCCAAACTGCTGTTATCAGGAAAAAAACTTGATAATAACACACACATACACAAGCGCACACACGGGCACACACGGGCACACGCCAAAACAATCGCTTCCTCACCCTACCCTCCCGGTGGCCTCGGCCGACCTGGGCCCTTCCCCCACGCCCTCGCCAATCTTTGCCGACCAAATCAGGCTAATGACCGCCGCCGCCGCCGCCGCCGCCGCCGCGTTGCATAAGCATGGCGTCGCCAAACACGAGGGTTGCGTCCTCGTTTTTAATTAGAGGGCGTGGCCGATTGGTCAGAAGTAAGAGGTGGATGATGTAGATGTGCTCTGTCTGAGGGACAGCAGGGGGGGAGGGAACAAAATAAGAGTATATCTGTGGGATTCAATCCAAAAGATTTTTCAATCCCTTTTTGATTTTAATTGGGCGGTGGGGTTATGTAAATGGTTTCCAAGGTCATCAGCATCAGTGAGTAGTCTTTCAAAGCCGTCTGAGATCGTTAGTCTGCTTGCGTTAGACCGGCTAGTTACCACGGTTCCCTGCTGACGGCGTGACGTTGTTAAAAGCGCCGAGCGAGTGATTGTAACACGCAGTGGTCAGACTAACTCGCTCATGGTGCTGTTGGCAGTGGTCAGACTGTAACTCACTCATGGTGCTGTTGGCAGTGGGCCTGATACACTGTGTTTTTTAAGCCTTGTCATTGTGTGGGAAGTGTCCTTGAATCTCACACACACACGTACACCCCACACAATTACACAACACTATCAAACACACACACAAGAGAGCTACAGAGAGAAGGCAAGAGATTAGAGAGAGAGACAGAGAGAGAGAGACAGAGAGAGAGAGAGAAAGACAGACAGAGAGACGGACACAGACAGACAGACACAGAAACTAGAAGGTAGAGAGATAGAGAGGAGAGATAGAGAAGAGAGAAAGAGAGAAGAGGAGGCAAGCACTATACAGAGAGAACGGACAGGAGACAGAGAGAGCAGCAACAGAGAATGGGACGAAGACGCAGTAGTAAGTTATTGGAGAGAGAAGAAAAGATCAGAATCCTAGAAGCCAGATCAAGGACTAACAAATAACATGCAGGTGTGATAAGAGAACACCACACAGATCTAAGACGCATAAGTCAAGAAGAAGAGAGACGTAAACGAAGATTACTCACGAAGGAGTAGATAGACAAAACAGAGCCTACCCGTCGAAAACAAATACCTGCAAGGATTGTAAAGTCTACCGTCAAAAACTAAGATAAGCCTGCAGATCAAGATGAGTAAGCTAAGAACACACCTACACTATCAAGAGAACGCTAATACCTGCAAGGGAGAGAATGTGAAGTACTACCTTGCAAATCCTAAGAGATAACCTGCGAGAGACTACATCTGTAAAGACACAGTATCTACCTTCAAAGACTGAGATGGGAAATACTTGCAGTTTAAGATCTACCGTCAAACTAAATACTTGCAGTTTAAGATCTACCGTCAAACTAAATACCTGCAGTGTATCATTGTGCATTATATCATTATATAAGCAGCCCTCTTTGTCTGTGCGTGAGTCAACCTCATGCAGCACCAGTCTTTGTCTTCAACTCAATGATAAGAGATCAGAAGAGGAACCGCTGCTCCCCCTCCACAAGCTCTCTGTTTGATCTTTGACCGCTGCAGTATTAGCAATCAGGCTTCAAACGTCTAATTACGTAGGATTGAAGGTGGAGGACGTGCTGTCGTAAAGGTGTGACAAACTCCCCTGTACTCTTGTGTGTTTTAAGAGATACGAGTAAAGTACATTTGGGGTCCCGCCTACAGTGACATCACACGTTGGGGGAGACCTCAAAAAGCCTAGTTGTTGCGCGTGGATTCTCGGCACTCCTCTGTCTAGTCCTGTAAAAGTCGGTTCAGATACGAGTCTGGATTTTATGAGATGGCTGCAAGACAGACAGGTTCTCACAGGAGATAATGACCTCACTGTCTGTCTGTCTGTCTGTCTGTCTGTCTGTCTGTCTGTCCTTCTGTCTGTCTCTATATGTAGGTCTGTGTTTCAGGGTGGTGAGACGCATTAAAGGGATCCCCTAAACCAGGAAGTGGACCGCTTCTCCAGAGAGGTAAGAAGGTCACCACCTCCGAGAGCAAACCACCCCAGCTCTCTCTCTCTCTCTCTCTCTCTCTCTCTCTCTCTCTCGCTCTCTCGCTCTCTCTCTATCTCTCTCTATCGCTCACTCGCTCTCTCTCGCACTGCTCAAACACCTGTGGATCTTATCTACACTGCAATTCCCAGATTTCCTACTTCCTGGATATGTAATCTCATGTACCACGTTTCTGAGAAGAACTGTGGCCCAACTCCCTCGGTGCTGAGAAAGAGTGCACACTTGGAAGAATGAGCCAGTCTTGAAAATTAGGTTAGTTCTGTTAGACATCCCAATCTTGCAAATCGAATCAAACTTTTAACTCTAACAAGCTATTTTTTATGAGCTGAAGTCCCTCACTGCAGTTTCTGTCAAGGATGCAACCTTGTTTTAGGAAACAGTTGCTTAAGGGCGGGTGCAGGGGATTGTGGGATCATCCTTCAGGCTGGAGCCAATGGGAGGCTGGCTGGTCAGTGATGTCACAGCCTCTGGCCAGACATTTTACTGTCCTGGACATCCTTCTAGGGGGGGAAATAGTGACGCTGGAGTTGAATGATGGTTAAACCATCTCTCTCTGTCTCTCCCTCTCTCTGTCTCTCTTTCTCTCCCTCTCTCTGTCTCTCCCTCTCTCTCCCTCTCCATCTCTCTGTGTTTCTCTCTATGTTTCTCTCTGTCTCTCTCTCTCTGTCTCTCTCACTCTCTGTCTCTCTCCCTCTGTCTGTCTGTCTCTCTCCCTGTGTCTCTCTCACTCTCTGTATCTCTCCCTCTGTCTCTCTCCCTCTGTCTCTCTCTCCTCGCCTCATCCTTCGTCTGTGGTTTTGAGGCCTGACCGGAACTTTCCTCTGTCAAATGCTGTATTTACTGTGTCTTAATCCTGCTACCCTGTCCTTTTCTGTCTGACGTCGTAGGGCAGATTCAGTATAAACAGCTCAGAAGACATGTGGGACTTTTGTACAAGAAATCTCTTTTTCAGTAGTAGTTTTAAAATCACCTGGTTACGGCTTTAGTGAGGAAGAGAGACCAGAGAGAGAGACCACAGGCACCGTTCCCCATTTCCAGAGAGAAGTGCCTAGAAGGTGGAACCTGCTAGAACTGTAGTGTTTTGGTTTGAAGTCCTTTTCTCTCTTTCTTTCTCCAACTCTCTCCTTCTACATCCCTGTCCCTGCGTGTCCCAGGCAGCAGGTTGGCAGGTTTCCCAAGACACACACTTACACACGCACACAGAC
>BROE01000002.1:4136295-4185748 GCA_036571765.1 Plecoglossus altivelis
TCTCTCTCTCTCTCTCTCTTCTCTCTCTTCTCTCTCTCTCTCTCTCTCTCTCTCTCTCTCACACACACGCACTGACGCTGAGCGGGATAACCTGATGCCCAAACACACACACAGATATCATGACCGGCTCTCACACAGCTGGTTTAATTCAAACGGCAAAATCCATCTGGGCAGCGAGATGGGTTTTGATTTGTAGAACGTTTTATCAGAGCGCGAGGAGACTAACATGAGCCTGCTGGCCGAGCTGAGGAAACAGTCTCCATAACCCTCCGAGTCTGACGGAGCCTCTTTAGTGGGACGTGATTGATGAGCCGTGTTGCATTGTGGGATGTGTATTTTTTTTATTTTAAGCATTTTGTTGCTCGGACAATCGGGTATGTCTGGGGGTTAGGAGACAGAGAGAGAAGTGTGTGTGTGTTTGAGCGGATGAGTTCTACGAAAGGTCAAGTTCTTACTGATGCAGTCTCACTTCGTCCTTGTCTCTGGCCGCACGCAACACATTCTTCTCCTCTTGTTCTCTCAGTAATATCCATCAGCCCTTGTTCTCACACACCCTCATCTTCCTCCTCCTCCTCCCCCTCCTTCCCCTCTTCCTCCCTCTCCTCCCCCTCTTCCTCCTCCTCCTCCTCCTCTGTGTTTTGTAAGAGGCTGGAGTAGATGAGGATGTGTGTTGTGACCTCAGTACCCCAGAATGCCTGGAACATGGAGCCCTGTTTATCTGGACTGGACTGCTGGCCCCTGGGGGCCTCGTTTACTCAAGAGAGAGGGGGGTTTCCTACAGATACACACATACACACACAACATACACACACACACTCTCACCCCTCCCTCACCCCTGTCCCAGCTAGCCCCTCTCCCCCCTCTCCACTCACCACTCTCACTTGTTTGACGTCAGCGTGACTACAGAGCATGTCAGGTACACTGCTATCGTGACACATTCACACACACACGTTACCACAGGCGTACTTTTCACACACACTCTCACATGTACACATGTACATGTGAAAGTGTGCATGAGATGCAAACACTCTGTCACACACACAAACACGATCAGCACAATCACGCAGGACAGACAGGCAGCGTCCAGGCAGGCAGAGGCAGACAGAACGGAGGGAACACACAAGACAAGATGATCGAGTCAGTGCTTTGTTAATCTATGAGTGGGTTGTTTCCTGAGTAGCAGGCACCACTGCTTCTGCAGATATAGGAGCTGTGGACGATAATGGACCCTCAGCCATGATGACGACTGCGCTAACCTAGCCCGTGCTGGAGTCAGGGCTTGTGTTGTGTGTGTGTGGTGTGTCCTGTGTGTGTGTCCTGTATGTATGTGTGTACGCGCGTCTGTCCTCTGTGTGCCTGTGTGTGCCTGAGCATGTATATGTGTGTGTGTATTTTGTGTGTGTGTGTTTGAAATGTGTCGAGGAGGTATTGGTGTGGGGAAACTACTGAATTGAAAAACAACAGTACATTGGTTTGGGGGTTAGTAGGGTGCGGGTCGGAGTGGGTCCACTGCTTTCTTCTGGTCATTTTTTTTTTTTTTTTGGGTTTTTTTTTGTTTTGTTTTACTGCTTGGTTGTGCTCAGGTCACCGCTGCTCTGACTAGACCGTCTCTCTGCTGTGATGGGGTCAAATGGAGGAACCAGCATCACACAGGCACACACATACCACAACACACACCGCAACACACACTGCACACACCACCACACACACAACCGCACACACACCGACACATACACAGCGCACACACACCGAACGCACACACCGCCACAACACGCATCAACGCACTGTGCACACACAGCGCACACACACCAAACACAACACAACCGCACACACGCACACACAACAAACACACAGCAGCAGCGCGCACACAAACACACACCAGCGCACACACACGAACACACATCACGGGCACACACTGTGCACAAATCACACACACAGTGTCACACACAGACACACACCGAACACACACAAACCGACCGCCACACCACTGGTGCACGCGTAAACCACACATGCAGTTGTATCAGTGCATCGCTTGCGGCGAATATGTGAAAACGCTCAGGTGTGCCTGATCACACATGACACAAATGGAACACATCATGTAGATCCCACCTCATGTAGCACAAGCCGTCCTTCATTTTTCCTGATTCTATAATACTGATCAACTGGCACTCTCTGTCGCTCGCTCTCTCTTTTGTCGTCTTATCACGCACATTGCGTAGATAATACCTAATTAAGATTAAAAATACTAATGTTTTGTTTGAAAGGCTGTGGTAACTATTCATTCTAAATATGTGAGGAACTGGAGGGGGTGCGGAGCAGGGAAACACTGACGCAAGCTACATCAAACATCTTTAGAAAGAACAGACAAGAAGCCATGCTGGAGGCTGAGAGCAGAGAAGAGGATGGAAACATGCAGGGAGCCCAAGAAATACATGGGCTTATGAAATACATACAGAACATGAATAGCAAAAATATAACAAGGAATATAAACACTTAATAATACTGACATGGATAAGTCTGCTATTAAAACTTTGATAGAATACAAGCAATAATAATTAAATGAGTAGTACCAGCCCACCTGATAAGTAGAGGACATGTGTTCGACCAACCGAAGAACGATGTATGCACGAAGGGCTAAGGTCACAGATATCTATGACCTTCTACAGATAAACAGAGAGGGAGGCAGGGGTGGAGGACAGGCGGAGGGAGGCAGGAGAAGAGCACAAAATGTTCTTAAATATTACGAGGGACCACCGTCAGGATGAAAGACAGGAATGAAAGGGCTGAAGACAGAGAGGGAGTATTGTGGGTGTCACTAGTGGTTTGAGGGAGAGAGAAGGCAGTGGAGATAAGAGAAGAAGAGAGAGGAGACGAAGAGAGAGAGAGCCGCCACGGCGAAGATGTATACTTATATGAGAGAGGAGGTGTGAGAGAGAGGTTTGAGAGGATGTGTGTTTTTGCGCTGGACCAATAGAAATCCATATAGGACGAGTCGTCCTTCTGAGGTCGAGGCCCGGGGCGCGGGCGCGCCATTGTTGGAGTTTGTGACAAACATATTGTCTGACCGGAGCCGGACGTGACATCGTCCCATTGTGAGCGTCGTAGCCACGAGCCACTGAGATGGGGCAGAGAACAATGTAGACAAGATACTTCGGGCACAGATTGGCTACAACATACAGCACATCATCGGACATTCTCATGGAAGCTGTGCTCTCTGTGGTCGTCAGTGTGGAAAGCGACACAAACGCACACATGCAGGTCTTAAATGAAAACACATTTCATGCAGAGAAAAAGGGGGCTTGAACTCTGGTCTGCTGTTTGTTTTCCAAGTCAGAAGAAAGAGGGGAAAAACCCCCCGCAGTGGTTTCTCGCTTTTGTGAACAAGTCCCTTAGGTTCTGTTTATTGGAGAAAAAATACAATTACACCAGTCAATCAGTGTGTGTGTGTGGTGTGAGTGTGTGGTGTGTGTGTGTAGTGTGTGGGTGTGTGTGTGTGTTGGTGTGTGGGTGGGGGTGGGTGGGTGGCGTGTGGGGGTGTGGGTTCACACCTGAAGAAGCAAACAGGAGAGCCATAGCAGTTAAATCCGCCACGAAAGCACAGCTCACTAACTACAAAACCGAAGCTACCAAACAGCACAGATATAATTAACAACATATTTTTACAAATCCTGATGGATGCCTTACACAAACATTTTCCGTTGATTTATTTGTCAATTTAATCAGTATAGTTGAGTTTATCATACAATTATAAAATAAGTCATGCTTCTGAAGGAAAATCATTATATATCAATTATATAAATCCTAATTATGATACAATTTTATCCATAGAAGAATATCATACATGTGTGTGTATGGTGCATGTGTTAATGTTATTTGTGTGCATGTGTGATGTAAGTGTAAACGCATGTGTTAGTGATATGTGCATGTGGTGTGAGTGTAATGCTGGTGCTGTATACACGCAGCCGTTGTTGAGTGAAGACATGGTGAATGATAGTTGTGTGTATGTCTCATGGTGTGTGAGTGTACAATATGTGCCATCAGTGGTGTGGGGCTATGTGGTGTGTATGGTGAAGTGTGTGGACGGAGTGAGTGTCTCATCACCTCACAGCTCTGCGACTCGACCTGCCTCAGCCTGTCTCCTTTCCTGCTCTTCACAGCAGGGAGTTTTTCTAAACAAGACGGATGCCACCCCATGTAAGGCCTGATTAAAAGCCCCAGATGGGTTGGAGTGCAGCTATCTACGCCATCAGGCCATCACCACCACCCCTACCCCCGCCTCCCCCCCTATTCTCCTCCTACCCATCCACTCTCTGCCTGCTCCCTCCCTCCCGCAAATTACAAACACAACACAGATACCCCGCCACTCCTCAACACAGACACACACAGACAGCTCTCCTCCCCAACAACCACGCAGCTCGGAATGCGCTGTGAGCTCTTTTGGTAGTGGCGGTGCTCGCCGACAAACGACGCTTTGTCTAGGGAGGCTGCGGAAACTAGAACCTAGCACATACACACAACACACACACACACACACACACACGCGAGAACATATCCCCCACACCAGACAGACACACGTGGCACACCACAGCTCAGACACAACACAGACACAGCACACACACACAGTCAGTGTCAGTCCACTCTGCTCAATGGCCTATTTGATGAGAAGCCTCCACATGACAGGGGAGAGGGGGGGGTGAGGAGCCAGGGGGGGGATGAACAGGTCAAGAGAGGACCAGTGAGTGAGTGGAGATGAGCCTCGAGGAGGAGCAGGAGGTAGGGACAATACGCTACGGTGAGGAGCCTGCCAATGGGAACGCGGACAAGGACAACCACGTTCCTGCCTACGCACCTAAAGCACAGGGTCCTTTTAAACCTGGTCGACTCAACAAGTCAACATGCTTTTATTCGCGTCGATTTCGAGCCATGTTCTTTCCAAGCCTGGCCGATCCTCTCGTGTGGAAGCGCTGGGAAACACAGCTTCTGTGAATGATGACACATTTCCCCAGCTGTGCGAGTATACTTGACATACACTAGCCTAGAGTCTCATGCATTGGACTGGATAAACACCAGAGAGGGCCAGAGAGCCCACGTCCTGTTGGTCTGACAGCCTTGCAACCACACCCTTAACTAGACAGCGATCCGTCCGAGCACGACGGGGAGCGCAGGCTGAGCGAGCCCAGACTGCATCTCCACACCTATGGCTAAGAGATATATCACTATCTAATAGACAGACATCGCCTAATCCCCGTACAACCCTCACAACATGGAATCCACATATTGTAAAATACCGTACGCGAAAGAAACACAAAATGCGTTTGATCTCTGTCCAATGAAAGGCTGAGAGCAAGTCCATCTTCTTTCTTACTGGCCGAGAGGGGAGAGGTGCGAATGTTTTTATCATAGCAACCTGTCATGTACCAGTCTCCGTCTGTATCTTAACAACCAATCACACGCCGTTATTCATAACGGCCGAAGATAACAGTGTGAGAACATCACTGACATAGTTGTGTGTGCGCGTGCGCGTGGGTGTCCACCCTGTTATCAGCCGGTGATTGTTGCACCATCAGTGAAGGCGTGAAGCAGGTTCTATGCTAGTTCCTGTTTTCACTGCATCACTCTTCAGCCTTATTCGCTCAAACGGCCAACTGAAGGACCTGGAAGTTCGCCACAGCACAACCAGGTCGCCCTCGCAAGGATTCACTCCTACGAAGACGGCTTGCGTTCCGCTTTCTTGATGCAGGCGAGCCACGATGGCAGGCCTCAATAGGAGAGGAGTTTCCTGATAGGCCGGCGTCAGTCAACGCTGCTGGGTGGTGTTTGTCGGGTTGAAAGGTGTTGTGTGGGTTCGTTGTGTGTTTGTTCGGAGTGTGTGGTGGGCTTCGGTGCATTCGTTTTAGTCCTTCGGCCTGTCGGCCATGTAGTTGTGTGTTTGGTGTGTGTATGTGTGTGTGTTTTGTGCTGCGGTGTTGGTGTTGTGTGTGTCGCTGGCGTGTTGTGGTGTGCTTGTCTCGTCTCCACATAGCCCCACATCAGCGTGGATTTATGTGAGAATGTGTGTAGGTTGGAAACCATGGAATTATACATCGACGCAGCCACATGCGCTTTTGACTGCTCTGTCACTCGAACCCCTTACCATGTGTGAGCTGTCTGTAAAGAGCTGCAGTGAAAGCATGTTCACACACACTCACACATACACACACTCACATACACGCTCACACACACACACATACACACACTCACACATACACACACTCACATACACGCTCACACACACACACATACACTCTCACACACACACACACACATACACACACACATACACTCACACACACGCTCACACACACACACAGGTCCTTTTTTAACCCAGTGAGAATGCGGAGGGCTTGATACACTCTGCCTCATTTCACATGTGTCTAAGAAGAAGATGGAGCAGCTGTACACTTAGAGTTGAACATCATAAATAATCTACACACACACACTCACACACATTCACACACTCAGACACACACACTCACACACACACAGCCCCTTTTTTAACCCAGTGAGAATGTGGAGGGCTTGACCCATCTGGACCCAAACATGCGCTAATGTTAGCCTGACCGCATGGTGGTGGAGGTGTGTGTGTGTGTGCATGTGTGTGCGTGTGAGTGTGAGTGTGTGCGTGCGCGTGTGTGTGTGTGCATGTATGTGTATGCGTGCGTGCACGCGTGTGTATGCGTGTGTGTATGCACGTGTGTGTGCGCCCGCGTGTGTGTGTGTGTGTGCTTTGCAGAGTGTGAAAGCTAGAGGCTGGGGTATTTTGGGCAGGTATGCAGCGTCTGGGAGATGAGAGGGGAGGCAGAGATGCGGTCCTGCGTACGCTGTTTCTGCTGACCTCAGCACACTAAACACAACCCACCGAGTCCTCTAATGGAGATTTATATCCTGCCTGCGTGGTTAGGAGAATTCACTGACTTGTCCTGGTTAGATAAATCACCATGCGAGGTCTTTCTATGCGTCACGCAGGAATTTTGGTGGATGCGATCATGTCGGTTGTCTGAACAGAGATTCGTTTCCAACAGAAACATTAGTCTCCGTTTCTAGATTGATCGTCTCGTAAGTGTTTCTCCAATTTGTTTTGACGTTTGTTTTGCCCGACTGCGACACAGTAAGGAAGGATTCCCTAACCCGCCGAGTGACAGGCAGGTTTGCGCTCTGCTGGACCACAACTCCCACAATGCACCTCCCCTCCGTTTGAAACCATGGATCAGGACTTGACTGTAGAGTTGTAGTCCTGGGATCTGAGCACCGACTGGCAACTTGCCTCAGACGCAGCGCGGGGAAGTCACACTCCTTTTGCTTTTTGGCTTCCTATAATTATCGGTTCTGTTTTTCTCCCTCTGTCAGCACACTGGCTCTTCCCATCCAAAGGGAGGGATGAGGAGGCAACAATTAAAACGCTATTGAAGGACCCCGGACACGTTGTTCAGGCGTTGGGTGCATTTCATTTAGCAGCGTTTAACAAAGACCTGAACAACTTTAACGTTGATGTGGGTCACCGAACCTGTGCGGCAAAGACCGTGTTTGTTTTAGTTACATGATTTTATTAATCAAATTCTGATATCAAATGATTTGAAAGTCAAATCAGGTGTTTTTTTTGGTACTTTATAGGTTATATTTGTTTAACACGCAAAATACGGTGTGACATTTTTGGAGCCTAGCGAACAGTTAAGAAATCAAGCCCATGTTTTGCTAACTGACGATGCAGAGTGGTTACTATCTATGGTGTGTTATCTCCTATATGTCAGCTGAAATCATGGTTTGAAAATGAATACGTTGAATAGGAGAGTATACAGATGAACCTCTAAGGGCCGGTAACTAGCCTAGATGAACTCGGCGTGGAATGTTCGTCTCAGTAAGGAGTCGGTCGTTCATCTTCGCCGTCTCTGTCTCGTCTCGGTTCACAAATCAAGCTTTCCCCGGCGCTGCGACAACAGTAACAAAGCATCGACCACCGCATTTCACCGCCACCCTGGAGCGGTCGGAACCGCTAGTTGTCACTCGGGAACGCCTAGTTTGTGCCGGAGGAATGTTATCGGTCTGCGTCTCGGCCTGGCCTCTTCAGTTGGTAGGGACCATTCTTCTACAACACGGACGCTCGTTAGCTTCGTAAGCTAATCGCCTTCCCTCTTGGCCTTTAAATCCACGCGCTCAGCGGTAAACTAGCACGGCAGGGTGAACGCAGGTAAATTGTTTCAGCTTCTGGCGGAATCTTTCCATATTAATCAGCAACTTTGAACAAAGTTTGGCTTCCAAAATGTCACATTTCACTCCCCATCCCCCCCCCTCTCTCTGCCTCTTCCTACAGTTTGGAACAGTCCCACTCTGTGGAGTTCTATTGTTGTCAAGGAGATTCCTCATATGAGTTTTTTGCTGAAGTGTCTGTCAAGAGGAGTGGAAGTTGTTCTGGAGGGGAGCTGGGAAAAGAGGGGGGGGGCCTAGGTAAGGTGAAGGAGGGCAGGGGAGGGGTGTAGGCGGGCAGGGGCTTTGGTGAGGAAGGGATGGCATAGGTAGCGGGGCAGGAGGGCGTAACGAAGGGTATGGCAGGACGGTGGTGAGGGACGGGGTGGCAGGGAGGAGAGGTGAGTGGAAGGGAGCAGGGCGCGAAGCGAGGAGGTGCGGCAAGGTAGGGTGAGGAAATGGACTGAGAGGGCAGTGAGGGAGGGGCAGGAAGGGAGAGAGAGCAGGGGAAAGTGCCCAGGCGAGTGAGGAAGGCAGGATGGGTGCCTCCCTCCCTCAATTGTCCAGGCCCTGTTGAAAGCAGCTGTGATTTTTTTGTGTGCTCGATTGCGGCCCATTGTTCAGACTCGCCAGACCGCTGGGAGGGAGGGAAGGGGGAGACGGGAGGGGAGGAGGAGTAGAGGAGGGGGAGAGATGGATAGGTCTGGGACGGAGAGTTTAAATCCAACAAGTGAGATGGGGGCCCTTTATAAGAGGACACGATTTTCTCCCTCATTCCTTTCTCCTCAACGCTTCTATCCCCTTAACTCACCCCCACCCCCACCCCCCCCACCTCCACCCCCACCTCCACCCCTACCCCCTTCAGAATGAGTCAACAAACGTAAGAATTTAAAGAAGGGGGGGAAAACTTTGAACCTGGAACAAAAGAATAGTGCCCTGTGGAAAGAGGAATCCTTTCTCTTTCCCAGTGTCCCTCCCTTCCCCCAACACCCCTACCTCTACCCCTCCACTCCCCTCCCTCCCCCAACACCACCTACCTCTTACCTCCACCCCTTACCCCCAACCCCTCCCTCTACCTCCACTCCCCCTCCCCTCCCCCCAACACCTACCTCTACCCCTAACCACTTCCCGCTCCCCCAAACCCCCCTACCTCTACCCCTCCACTCCCCCTCCCTACCACTAACACCCCTACCTCTACCCCTCCACTCCCCCTGCCTCCCCCCAACACCCCTACCTCTACCCTTCCACTCCCCCTCTCTTCACCCACCCCCACCTCTACCCCCCCACTCCCCCTCCCTTCATTCAAGCATTCCCTCTCTCCCATCCTCCACTCTGGAGATAAGTTGTGTGCTATCACATCTCCCCCGCTGCCTAGAATGAGCTGAAACATCTCCTTTAGAGTAGGAGAGAGAGAGGAAAGAGAGGGAGAGAGAGGGGGGGGAGAGGGAGAGGAAAGAGGGGGAGAAAGAGAGAGAGGGAGCGAGAGAGGAAAGAGAGAGGGGTAGCGAGAGAGGAAAGAGAGGAGAGAGGGAACGGAAAGAGAGAGAGGGAGAGAGAGGGAAATAGAGAGGGAGAGAGAGGAAAGAGAAAGAGAGAGAGGTATAAAGGAAAGGGAGAGAGAGGGGTATAAAGGAAAGGGAGAGAGAGGGGTATAAAGGAAAGGGAGAGAGAGAGGTAGAGAGGAATGAGAACAGGAAAACAAGAGTAGCTCGCTCCAGTTTGTCTGCTCCATGCGTCTGTGCACCACACCGTCACAATGCGAGAGGCGTGAGCTAGAGAGAGAGATACAGACAGAGAGGGGGAGAGAGAGGGAGACAGAGAGAGGTACACAGAGAGAAAGAGACACAGAGAGAGAGGGAGAGACAGAGCGAGAGACATAGAGACAGAGAGAGGATTGCTTTAGCAGGACTGAGTGCAGGTGGATTCAATACTTGTTTCTTTGCTCCTGAAAGAAGACTTTACCTCGTCTGCCACTCAGGTCAGTACTATAGTGTTGACTGTGTGTGTGTGTGTGTGTGTGTGTGTGTGTGTGTGTGCTCCAACACTGTGCCAACAGGCTCGCTAGCTCACTGCAGTGCTGTGAAGCCTGCACCTACCAGACAGTTCCCTGAGTCGAGTTTAACTGGGGATTCAAAAGCTGCCGAGGTCCGTGTGTGTGTGTCTGCAGTGTGTGTGTGTGTGTTCGCAGTGTGTGTGTGTTCGCAGTGTGTGTTTGCAGTGTGTGTGTTTGCAGTGTGTGTGTCTGCAGTGTGTGTGTGTGTGTTCGCAGTGTGTGTGTTCGCAGTGGGCGTGTTTGCAGTGTGCGTGTGTTAGCAGTGTGTGTGTTTGCAGTGTGTGTGTTTGCAGTGGGCGTGTTGGCAGTGTGTGTGTTGGCAGTGTGCGTGTGTTAGCAGTGTGTGTGTGTGTGTGTGTATGCAGTGTGCGTGTGCATGTGGCGTACGAGCGTCGCCCAGTCCAGACGTTGCTAAGCAGGGTGGTTTGAGCGCTCGACGCCTGCTTTCCTCCCGGGGTTAGCTGTGGATGCAGGAGGATAGCTACTGGTTCAGCAGGATGCAGACCGATGTTGTCTTCCAACGCTGCTCTTCCCACTGATCCCAGAGGAGAGACCGTGATAGAGAGCAGAGACTGAGGCCCGTGGAGGGGTGTGTGTGTGTGTGTGTCTCTGTCTGTGTGTGTGTGTGTGTTTGTGTGTGTGTGTGTGTTTGTGTGTGTGTGTGTGTGTGTTTGTGTGTTTGTGTGTGTGTGTGTGTGTTTGTGTGTTTGTGTGTTTGTGTGTGTCTGTTGTATGTCAGATTGGGACCTACCTTTATATTCCTGGAGTACTTTAAATTGAGCTCACTCTCACAAGTCTAAAAGCCTGTTTTCAGACCGACTGGGACTTTTATACTTTTAGAGAGTCCAGGTTTAACCTCTAAAAGAAACTTTCATACTTTTAAAGTAGAAAAGTGTTGTTGTTGTTGTTGTTTTTCCATACGGTCCAAGAAAAAAACAGTCTGACCCTCCCCCGTCTCACCCCCTGTCCTCCCTCCCTCCCCCGCTCCTTCTCCTTCCCCTCCCTCTCTTCCCCCACCCTCTCCTCCCTCTCCCTCTCCCGTCTCCTCTCCAACCCCACGCCTCTCTCCCTCCCTCCCTCCCTCTCCCCCTTCCCCCCCTCCCTCTCTTTTTCTCTTTTTCTCTCTTTTCCTCCCTCCCCCCTCCCCTACCCCTCCCCCTCTCCCCCCACTCCCTTCCTGCCTCTTCAGCACCTCCAGATGAAGTGTGGATCATGAGCCGTCCCTCCACTAGTATCTGTTTACACACTAGCACTTAAAGCAGCGATAAGAGAACAAGCACAGCCCTTCTACTCCTCCTCTCGTCTCTCTCGGTGGAACAACAACCGTGTCTGTCGCGTCCGTGTGACTCAGCTCCACCGTCCTGATTGGTTGTCGCGCACACGCATGTGCGCACGCATACACGCCGTCAAGAGTTTCATCGCAGTTTGAGGATGATTCAATGGGATTGGTATGAACCTCCCCCTTCCCCCCCCCATCCCCCCCGTCCTCCCCCCCCGCATCCCTCCGTCCCCCCTCCGCATAACACCGCAACAGCCCAGTCCTCGGGGCCGCGTCAACTTCCTGTCACCTCCGCCTGCCGCGTCATCCCCCTCCCCCCTGGCCGTCACTGTCACGTGCAGCCGGATCAGCACCGCACGGGGACGGGTCGTTGCTTCGGACGTGTCTGGTCCAACCCCTCCCTCCTTTCTCTTCTCCACCACCCTTCCCCCTCCTCCCCTACCCCTCCCTCTCCCCCCCACTGTTCCCTTCCTGCTCTCAGCACCTCCAGATGAAGTGTGGATCATGAGCCGTCCCTCCACTAGTATCTGTTTACACACTAGCACTTAAAGCAGCGATAAGAGAACAAGCACAGCCCTTCTACTCCTCCTCTCGTGTCTCTCGGTGGAACAACAACCGTGTCTGTCGCGTCCGTGTGACTCAGCTCCACCGTCCTGATTGGTTGTCGCGCACACGCATGTGCGCACGCATACGCGCCGTCAAGAGTTTCATCGCAGTTTGAGGATGATTCAATGGGATTGGTATGAACCTCCCCCTTCCCCCCCCATCCCCCCGTCCTCCCCCCCGCATCCCCCGTCCCCTCCGAGTAACACCTGCGACAGCCCAGTCCTCGGGGCCGCGTCAACTTCCTGTCACCTCCGCCTGCCGCGTCATCCCCCTCCCCCCTGGCCGTCACTGTCACGTGCAGCCGGATCAGCACCGCACGGGGACGGGTCGTTGCTTCGGACGTGTCTGGTCCAACGCTCAGAACCAGAACCGCGCCCTAGTAGGCCCGCTACCCGCCAAGCTAAGCAGAGCAAGCCCTTATTTGAGTTGGTTGAATTTATAGCTTGTGCTAAAAGCCTCATCAAGGATGACGCCTGTTCTGAGGGAGTTTGGAATATGGCTCTCCGGGCCGCCTCGCCGACTCTGAGCCAATCGTAAATCAGTCGAGACGAATTCTGTTTCCATAGGTGCCAGAGGTAAGGGTGACGTCACACACACACGCACGCAGGCACACGCACTCAGGCACATGCAGACACACACACGCACTCAGGCACACTGGTGCACACACCTCGCTGGCTTGGAGAGATCCAGAAATTCTTTTGACAAATATTTGTCCGAGGTTTGCCTTCCCCCCCCCCCCCCCCCCCCCCCCCCAAAAAAAAGTAATAAAAAGGGCTTTACATCAGAGGTTATTTGTTTGCAGGTCTTTCACCCATTCTTGGGGATTTTCTCGCAGGATTCGACAAAGATTCGAAATCCCCCTTTGAAGGGAATAACTTTGTGGCCCAGAGGTGAGGAGATTTGCCCTCCTGTCACCCACCATTTCCTCTTCTTACCTGAAAGGTCCAGCAGCGTTCCCTTCCAGTTCAGGATATGACATCGTCATAAGACGCATTCCTTCAGATAACAAACGGCCATATAGAATGGTGCCTGTGCTGTGCAATGCGTGCCTGCAATGCACACTGGGACTAGTAGTTTATTAATGTTCTAAATCTTGTATAGAACAAGACTTATCTCTGCTGTTCCTCCTGCTGGAATGGGGGGAGTGAACAGTGTGTTCTGCGATAGATTAAGACTGGACTTCAGCTCTGATAGTGCTTATATCCACTGACATCCTCTCATTGTGTTTCCACTTTACTCTGTGTGTATGTGTGTGTGTGGGGGGGGGGGGAGAGAGAGAGAGATATCATAGTTGGCTTGCCAGTGATTATGTCATTCATCAGCATGGTTTCCAGATGTTGTAGTCAGCTGTGCGTACCCTGGCTTTACACGCACTCACACACACACACACACACACACACTCACACACACACACACTCACACACACACACAACCCACGGTGTGTCCAGTGAGCGTGTGTGTTTCCGTTCCAGCATATATTTTTCTTTACACATCTTACCACTCCCTGGCACAAACTGTTGTGCTTCGCCAGGCAAAATAAGAGAGAGAATAGACACAACTACAGTGTGTGTGTGTGTGTGTGTGTCCACACATCCGGAGAACTTCGAACCTCTTGGTGTTTGGGTTCTGCACAGCACGGCTGTGATGGGTTAGGGTTAGGGGATAGGTGGCCCCTAGGAAGGGATAGGTGGCCCCTGGGATAGGTGGCCCCTAGGAGGGGATAGGTGGCCCCTAGGAGGGGATAGGTGGCCTCTGGGATAGGTGGCCCCTGGGATAGGTGGCCCCTAGGAGGGGATAGGTGGCCCCTGGGATAGGTGGCCCCTAGGAGGGGATAGGTGGCCTCTGGGATAGGTGGCCCCTAGGAGGGGATAGGTGGCCCCTAGGAGGGGATAGGTGGCCCCTAGGAGGGGATAGGTGGCCTCTGGGATAGGTGGCCCCTAGGAGGGGATAGGTGGCCTCTGGGATAGGTGGCCCCTAGGAGGGGATAGGTGGCCGTAGCTTCAGCCTGACTGGTAACATCTGAGCTGGATGTGTCTTGAACATGAAGCAGGTGGGTCAGGTCTGAGCTCATATCTCACCAGCCTAACTCTTGCCCTCTGAAGTGTGGATGTGACACGTGAGACTGATGCGCTTGCTTGGACTTCATTATAGTAGGACACGGTGCGGGGATAGTGTGCAGCCAGAGCTGCTCACAGAGTTTGTGAACTTAGGTTTCAGTTTGAGTCTGATTAAAGACGTTTCAGGCCTATTAGAAGAAGAACAAAGTGATGTCATTCCTAGTTTTTCCCTCCCTGCCTCCCTCCCTCCCTCCCTGCCTCCCTCCCTCCCACACATGTACATACACACACATCCACACACCCATCCTGCCTTGGAGTGAGACATAGCCCAGTGCTGAGGTATGCTAATTGGTTTTTAAACAGATGTTTTAGTCATGTCACTGTGTTCGGATCCTGGGTTAAAAGACGGATCTCAGCTCCACCACCAAACCCTACTGCCTGGTCGTCTCACTCCCCCACCTCCCGCAGCCCCCGCCGTGTGTGTGTGTCGGTGTGTGGGGGAGGGTGTGTGAGCGTTTGGAGGGGGAGGGAGTGTGTGTGGGAAGGGGGGCTAGCGCCCATGTGTGATGGTGTTTGAGGAGGGCGTGTGTGTGTGGAAGTCTTGTGAGTGTGGGAAGGATTTTTGTGTGGGGGGGGAGGGTGTTCGTGTGTGTGTGGAGGAGGAGGGAGTGTGTGTGTGGGGGGGAGGGTGTGTGTGTGTGGGGGGGGAGTGTGTGTGGATGGGGAGGGTGTGTGTGCGTGTGTGTGTGGAGGGGGAGTGTGTGGAGGAGGATTGAGTGTGTGTTTGTGTGTGCGGGGAGGAGGGAGTGTGTGTGTGTGTGTGTGTGTGTGTGTGTGTGTGGAGGGAGTGTGTGCGGGGAGGGACTGTGTGTTTGCGTGTGTATCGGGAGGATGTGTGTGTGTAGTAGAAGGGTGTGTCTGACGTTCTGTTTTTGTTGTAGTCTCAGGGCAGATATTAGCCCACCCTTCAACCCCTTCAGTCCTTGACCGCCCGCTGACCGCAGTTTGACCGCACCCCAGCAGAGCAGCTGAGGTCGAGGCAAACTCAGCTGGAGTGTCACCAGGCTTGACTGTGTTGCAGAACTCAAAACCCCACTAAGGAACACGAAGCCTGGCTGAACCAGGGAGAGACGCCTCCTTGTTGACTCCTTGTTGACGTTTCAGTCGGGAGTTTTTACCTTCAAGGTCAGTACCGTTGGGCCCGTTTCCGTCTCAGGTGGTTCGCGTGCTGAGAGAACAAGTTTACCACGGGTCTTTCGTCGATCGCTTGTCAGAATCTAGAATATTCTCCCTCCAGAGAATCTAGAACGTTCTCCTTCCAAAGAATCTAGATTGTTCATCCCTTCAGAGAATCTAGAATATTCTGCCTCCTGGGAATCTAGAACGTTCTCCTTCCAGAGAATCTAGAATATTCTCCCTTCAGAGAATCTGGAATATTCTCCCTTCAGAGAATCTAGAATATTCTCCCTTCTGAGAATCCAGGATATTCTCACCTATCCGGACTGGCAATTGGTTGACGATGAATCTTGTACCTGCCTTTGGGCATCTCCCTGTCCTGAGCCTGTTGACAGTGGTTAAAGGGGCAGGGTTGCAGAGGGGGGTCTATTGTTAGCTAGCGATGCTATCTGGGATGTGATTTATCTGTTCAGACGGGTCTTTGTCAAGGTCTCTGGCACTCCCTGCTCTGGCATAGATGAGAACAATGCAGTAACCCCGACTGGGTTTTGGGTGACTACAGGGTGTGCCACAAAGTGCATGCTCACTCGCTCTCTTGTCCACGCACACACATGTGCACAAGCACACCCGTGCACAAACACACCCGTGCACAAACACACCCGTGCACAAACACACACACACGCAGGCATCTAGTCTCTCTCTCGATCGCTTCTAGTAAACTAAAGATAGGACCGGTTCTGTGAGGTGGAAAGGGGCAGTTCATCAGAAGGAAAGGACTGTCAGAGTACAGGAAGGCGAATGTTGCGTAATAATAGTCCTGGCCTTCCAGGGTCCTGGATGACAATGGATATTCCATTTCCACAGTCTGCTTAAGAACACGCACACTCACGTGCACAGACACACACACACACTCATTTCTGGGAATCCAGTAGACCCCAGCCCTTTGGCCTGAAAACAATGACATCATCCTCAGGGTTTGAGATCTGCTCTGGTAGGGCAAATATTGACTCTGCAAGAGCTGGTGCACACATGCAGGACACCATGACCCTCTCGTTCCACCCCTCTCGTCTCGCTCGCTCTCTCTCTCTCTCGCTCTCTTTTCCTGTCCATCTCTTCTCCCTCTCCCTGCAAACCAGGACCTGGTTCTCATTTGTGAAGTCATCAGGATGGGGTTTCTCCCCTCTGCTAGTGTGTGTGTGTGGGGGGGTGTGTGTGTGTGTTTGAGTGAGTGAGTGGGAGTGTGTGTGAGTGTGTGTGTGTGTGTGAGGTGGACTATGTGTGTGTGTGTGTGTGAGTGTGTGTGTGTGAGTGAGTGAGTGGGAGTGTGTGTGAGCATGTGTGTGTGTGTGAGGTGGACTGTGTGTGTGTGTGTGTGTGTGTGCGTGTGTGTGTGTGTGTGTGTAGGTTCTCGGGCTATAAAACAGCAGAGCTCCGCCCTTACATCAAGGGAATTGCATCATAACGGAACCAAACTGAGAATGGATGAAGAGACGGAATACGTTGGAGGAGGGGATGAGGGGAGACTGAGGGAGAGATGAAGAGAGAGAGAAGAAGAGAGAGAGAGAGAAGATAGATGGAGAGAAATGCTGTAGATCGCACAGACACCCATGTCCAGTGGTCTCTCCATACATCTCCGAGAGGCGAGGCAGAAATGACAGCAAGTCATTTTTCATTCAGAGGCCAGGATTAAGACTGTCACAGATTATGAAAACTTTAATCCCCACCACTAACACACACAAAGTAAGAACACCAACGTCTGTTTCCAGCCACACGATGGACAGACATGCGCACCCGCAGCCATGGCAACGGGCCCGCACTGCGTTCCGTGAACCGCAGCAGGGGTTGACGTCCATCAGAGCTCCTGGTTCTCCGGAGGAGTTGAGGAGGTTCCTGGAGGGTCCACACCCGTCCCCTGCTTCCCTCCTCTGGGCAGAGACTCTCCAAGGTCCCAGCCTGGATTCCTGGTGCATGAGACCAACCACAGTCTTGGGGTTCGGTGTGTGTTTATCAGATACATATCAGCCTCGGATTTCCAGTGATGTCATCCCAACTTGGGGATAGAGGGAGGAGAGTTGGAGAGGAGGGGGGAGAAAGAGAAGAAACAGCATGGAAGCAGGAGACCAGCTGGCTCGAGATGCAGGGACAG
Organism: Plecoglossus altivelis; assembly: GCA_036571765.1. Lineage (NCBI taxonomy): Eukaryota > Metazoa > Chordata > Actinopteri > Osmeriformes > Plecoglossidae > Plecoglossus > Plecoglossus altivelis. The sequence continues at coordinate 4,153,833 of BROE01000002.1, forward strand.
GAGGATGGAGAGGGGGAGGGAAGGAGGATGGAGAGGGGGAGGGAAGGAGGATGGAGAGGGGGAGGGAAGGAGGCGCAGGGAGCGAGGAAGAGGGGAGGGATTAGTGGAGGGCTGTTTGCTCTCTGTGCTGTCACTTCCTCTGCAGCTGGCCTGGGCCAAAGGGAGACGACCAGCACAAAGGAGGAGAGGGACATTGTCAATATTTACCCAGCATGCATTTGGGCGTTCCTCCTTCTCTCACCTTTCCTCTTTTTCACCGTCTATGTCTCTGGTGGGTGCAACATCAGCACTAGGCTTGGCTCTCCACCCACTAGGAACAGAGATCCACAGATCTGAGAGGACTCTGGTCTAGAAGTGAGACAGACAGGTCTGATAAGGCTCTGGTCTAGAAGTGATACAGACAGGCCTGTGAAGACTCTGGTCTAGAAGTGAGGCAGACTGGTCAGAGAAGGCTCTGGTCTGTGTGCATATGTGTGCTTGTGTGTGTTTGGTGTCTGTGTGTTTGTGTGTATGTGTGTGTGTTTATGTGTATGTGTGAGTGAGTGGGCATGGAGGAGCCGAAGATCTGCTGTCCTCAGACTTGCACTTATACACACACACACACACACACACACACACACACACACACACACACACACACTGAATGATTTAGCATCAGTAATGACTGCAAGAGGAGGGCTTTTAAGGGACTTCCTACTCTGTCTGAAGCTGGGTGGTCTGGTGTGTGTGTGTGTGTGTGTGTGTGTGTGTTGGTTTGCATCAGCGTTGACCTGGCACACTGTGTGTGTGTGTGGGTGTGTGTTGGTTTGCATCAGCGTTGACCTGGCACACTAAGGTGAACGTCCTGATGAAGCACTTGTTTTATTATTTATTCATCAGAACAGAGCAGTTGATCGACGACACCGAGCTGGTGTTGTCTAGCTCCGTCCCTGCCTCTAGAGACACCACCTCACTGTCTCCCTGCCTCCACACACAGTACCTCCTCTCCCTCCTCCCCTCCTCTGCCTCCTCCTCCTCTCCCTCCTCCCCTCCTCTCCCACCTCCTTCCTCCCCCTCCTCTGCCTCCTCCTCCTCTCCCTCCTCCCCCTCCTCTCCCACCTCCTTCCTCCCCCTCCTCCCCCTCCTCTCAGGCGACAGCGGCCTCATGGTACTGAGCCAGGGCCCTGACACAGGGCGGCCATCTTTTATCTCACGTCGTTAGCGCTCAGAATGTCCCCTTCGTCTGCCTCGTCTACCTCATCTACCTCGTCTGCCTCATCTGCCTCCCCCCTTCCCCTCTTTAGCTCCTCTTGTCTGGAGCTGAGTTTTGGCAGGCCAGGAGCGCCGGTTATGGAAGTCATTAAAATTCCGGAGGAACATGTGGAACTCTTGTTTATTTTTCCGCCCTTGTGGGAGGAGCTGGGCCAGAACGCTGCCCTGTCCTTCGTCTGGAGGGAGGGAGGGAGCGAGGGAGATGGGAGGGAGGCATGGAGAGAGGGAGAGAGTGGGTGTAGAGAGAGAGGGAGAGAGTGGGTGTAGGGAGAGAGGGAGAGAGTGGGTGAACAGAGACACCTCTCTCCAGCTAACAAAGGGACCGACAAATGAACGCTGGGTGTCCAGTCATCCATACAGGAAGAGGATTAGAGATGGATGGATAGCCAGAGGAAAGAGAGACACAAAGAGATGGAGAGAGAGAGAGAAGGCCAGGGAGAGAGGGAGGGATGAACACAGTAGGGTTCAGCACAACTCTAGCTAAGCAGAACTTGAAAGTTGTCAAGACCAGTGACACCTGATGGCAGCATGAAGACCAATCACAATCAGCCCCTGTCATCCAGTCCAGCAAGAGTGGAGTCTGGACTGTTCTAGAAGCTATGACATCACAGAAAGGCATCTCTGGTAAACCCATACAGCCCCTATCATCCAGTCCAGCAAGAGTGGAGTCTGGACTGTTCTAGAAGCTATGACATCACAGAAAGGCATCTCTGGTAAACCCATAGCAGGTGTATTCACTAACAGTAGATCTCCAAGGTTACTGCTGCACTGCTGCATCTGATATCCACTCAGCACCCATGAGCACACACACACACACACACATGCGCACACACACACACACACACACACGCACACACACACACACACACACACACGCGCACACGCACACACACACACACACACACATATGTACGTTCACATTCACCACATTTCCTTGCACAACTTCNCGGTCTGTCCAGAATGTGGAACCGATCACCTTCCTCCTCCAGTTGCTATCCCACAATCCCCTCCTGTGGCGTCTAGCAGGAGCGGTGGGCGTTCCTGATTGGTAAACCAGAGAGTGGCGAGAACTTGAAAGGGTCGCCACGGAGACCTGATACGGCGTGCGTGCATGTGTGTGTGTGAAGGTCAGTATATGGTTTATCCAGCCTCTCGTGAACTGAGAAGCCTGCTGTCTAACCTTTGAAGAAGCTCAGCACCTCTTCGTCTCTGAGGTACGACACAAGCACACACAGTGCACATACGCACGCACGTACAACACACACACACACACTCACACATGCAGTACGCACACACTCTCTCTCTCACACACACACACACACACACACACTCCTTATAGATCCAGTAGGGTCTGAGGTTTCTGTGTATGGTGTGTTATGGAGAAACCGTATGGCTCAAAGCCCTACTGAGTATCTCTCAAGTGGCGCATGAACATGGCGCTCCTCTCTCTTTCTCTAGTTTTCCAGGCTGCCCCTCCCTCCCTCCCTCCCTCCCCTCCCTCCCCTCCTCCCTCCCTCCCCTCCCCTGCCTCGCCTCTTCCCTCCCTCCTCCTTCCCTCCCTCCCTCCTCCCTCCTCCTCCTCCCCCCCTCCTTCCCTCCCTCCCGCCCGCTCCGCCCTCCTCCATCCCTCCCGCCCTCCCTCCTCCCGCCCTCCTCCCTCCCTCACTCCCTCTGTTTAATCTGACCTCTCCTGGTGATGATGGTCCAGTCTTGTTGGGAAGGAGGAATGGAGGGAGAGAGAGGGAGGGTTGAAGATATGATGGAGCGAGAAGCGAAGACTGTCCGTCTGTACTGAGAGAGGAAACGGGGAAAAGGTGTCGCAGTGACTGCGTGTGTGTGTGACTGCGTGTGTGTGTGTGTGTGCGTGTGTGTGTGTGACTGCGTGTGTGTGTGTGTGACTACGTGTGTTTGTGCGTGTGTGTGTGTGCCTGCGTGTGTGTGTGTGGTGACTGCGTGTGTGTGTGTGTGTGTGACTGCGTGTGTGTGTGTGTGTGTGTGACTGCGTGTGTGTGCGTGTGTGTGTGTGTGACGGCTCACCTGGCGTTACAAATTGCAGGCGTAAGATGAGGCCACTCTAGTCCTCCCTCTCTCCTTTGAAGACACCGCGAAGAGTTCTGCCAGAGGGAGGGGAGGGAGGGCGGGGAAGGAGGGTAGGGGAGAAGAGGAGGGAGGGAGAGGAGGGAAGGAGGGGAGCTAACAAAACGCAACTTCATCACTTAAAATCCTTGTCTGAGGCCATCTCTGTGCTCTTCTTTGTCCTTTAGCTCTAAAGCTAATTAGCCAAACCCATATCCTGACTAACAAATGGAGTTTGACATGTCACAACCTTGAGCTGTGTGTGTAGAACGTGTGTGTGTGTGTACGGTGTGTGTGTGTACGGCGTGTGTGCGTGGTGCCACATTGCCTCCAGGAGAGGTTCTCCAGAACGATCTGACTGATCTTAATCTCAGACCACAACTGTCTATACCCAGACCTCAAAAGACAATCCTTCCAGCTGTGTGATCTGGTTTCCTGAGGTGTGTGTGTGTGTGTGTGTGTGGCGGTGTGGGGGCCCGGAATGTGTCTGACTGCTTTACAGGTGACAATGATATGAGGAACAATGTACACGGTTATGCAAGTCAAAGTCTCTCTGTGTGTGGTGTGTGTGTGTGTGTGAGAGAGAGAGAGAGCGAGGATGGTGAGAGAGAGATGGAAGAGAGAAGGACATGGATAGTGTGGTTGTGTGTGTGTGACAGAGACTGTGTGTGACAGAATGTGTTTTTTTTGTGTGGTGTGTGTTTTGTGTGTGTGGAGGAGAGTCCGTGTGTGTGTGAGAGAGAGTGTGTGTGTGTGTGTGAGAGAGAGAGAGTGTGGTTGAGAGAGAGAGAGACAAGAAGAGAGAGAGAGTGTGTATGTGTGTTGAGAGAGCGTGTTGTGTGTGTGTGTGTATTGTGACAGAACTGTGTGTGTGACAGAATGTGTGTGATGAGAGAGTGTGTGTATGTGCGTGTGGAGAGTACGCATGTGGTAATGTGTGGTGAGAGAGCGTGGTGTATGTGACAGACTGTGTTGTGTGAAGAAATGATTGTGTGTGAGAGAGTGGTGTGTATGTGCGGTGTGAGAGCGTACGTGTGTGTGTGACCACGCGTGCTTCAGTAACCCTGGTTTTCATCTCAGAGCCCGAAGCTCTTAGTGTCGTTCACTTTAAAACGGCTCTTGGTTCTTCTAAACCCTATGCAAAAGTCCCTTCTTTATGAGAAATAACTTGGTTTTATGAAAAACTCCAAGAGTTGTGATGTTTCTTTGAAAGTAGCTTGGCCCCTCCTCCTCCTGGCACGCCACATCCCTGCTTTGATGCTCCTGACGGCTCCTTTTTGTTTATTGAAATATTTCCTCCCTTCCTGTTTTGCATCGCCAAGTCGCTACGTACGGCGAGGGTGAGTCGTGTGACCTGGCGAGGCGCGGCGGATCAATGCGTTACCGTGACGACGTGCCTCGCTCCGGTGTTCTTCTGTAGGTCTTTCCCTGAAGAGAGGGACTTGGAGGTGTGTGTGTGTGAGTGTGGTGAGTGGTGTGTGAGGGTGTGTGTGTGTGAGTGTGTGTGTGTGTGTGAGTGTGTGCGTGTGTGTGTGTGAGTGTGTGTGTGTGTGTGAGTGTGTGTGTGTGTGTTGTGTGTATGTGTGTGTATGTGTGTGTGTGTTTGTTCCATCAGTGATCGCACTCTTTCCCACGCGTGATGATTGAATCACGGCTGTGATTGGCTGCTCGGCTGGTTGTGGAAGGACCCCTGGGGTTGTCCAGAGAGATGCCTGACCTTGTTGATGCCAGGGAGCGTTTCCTCCAGTCTGCTTTGTATCATGAAGACCCTGAGGTCCCTCTGTCTCCAGCCTCTGGGAGACTGCAGACACACTCACGCTCTCACACACACACACACATGCTTACCCACACACACATGCTCACACACACACACACATGCTCACACACACACACACACACACACACCAACCTCCTTTCTCCTGACTGTGTCAGGAAAAGAAAGCCAGTTAAGGGATCGTGACTGTGTGTGTGTGTGTGTGTGTTTGTAGCAGTTTCCTGTGTGTTGCCAGTCCCACTGTGATGCCATCACACAGAGGGCATGGCAACCTTTGACCTTCCGTCATGACAGCAGGGACTCTGTTCATGTCAGCAACTGGAGGAAATTCACACTGGCACAGGCAGACGTGTGTGAAGAGGGAGGGAGGGAGGGATAGAGGGAGGGAGGGGGGGGAAGGAGGGGATAAGGCACAGATAGAGTAGGAGAATAAGGCGAAGAGAGAGAGAGAGAGAGAGAGAGGGTGGTTCAAAACGACAAGTGCAAGTGGGTAAAAGAGAGACAGAGCGAGAGACCAAGAGATGGATGAATGGACTTCTCTTCAGAAGCTTCTATATGGCCTCTGTGTTCAGCCTTTATTCTCTGAGCATTCTGAAGACACAAAGGCATCATGGGATAGCAGTGGCACAGTGGGAGGACCCGGGCCCAGGGTTCCCCTCTCTCTTCTTTAGAACCCTTCTGAGTAGAACACACAGCCCCTCAAGGTCAGGGCACAGAGTCAAGGTCACGGTATTTAAACAAGAGGATATTGTCTTTAATCATCTAGGTGGTCTTTGTGGTCTTCAGACCTTCTTATTCTGGTCTTTGATGTGTTTTTTTTTGGTTCGCTAGATCAGATTCCTCTGGGGAGCCGTTTGAGGCTAGCGAGCGCACAGGAAACTGTAGTTTACGTGGGATTTGTAGTTCATTCGAGTGTTAGGGCGGTAAGAGGCCGTTTTAGGCCTGGTTGGTCGGCGGTAAGTGTTTGCATGTGGTGTGTGGTTTCAGGGCGTGTGTTATCATTTAATGTCTCCGCCATGAAGGGGATCCTAAACGTGTGTAAAATAAACCACATGTCGAGCCGTCCTCTCTCTGTCTTCCTTTCTTTTTCCTCCTCCTCAATTTATCTATTCCCCTCTTTCTCCTGACAAGACCATGGGTGGGGTCACAGCATGCATTGAGTGTTTGTTTGAGGTTGTCATAGAAACATCCTGTGGGGGTGACTTGGTGTGTGTAAGGAGGGAGGAAGGGGGGGGGGNATATCGAAACAAGCTGTTTTCTTGGACAGTGAAATGGAAAGTGACCCGAAACACTAACTACCTCATTTGAAAACAACCTCGTTCTCTCTCTCCCACTAACAGGCCACTGTCTGGTCCCAAACGAGGAGGCTAGAAGGTTATCCAAGACACATGTGCATTCACTTGACATTTAGAACCACGTGTTCATTATGGATTGGGGTTTATTTTATGTACCAGAAACTTAATCGCACAGTGCGATTAGATACGTTCAACTAAGATGGTGACACTTTGAAGATCGTTGTGGTTCCGGCGCTTCTGACTCGAAAAGGTCACGAGACCGCATCCATTATGTTGCTAAACACGACGGTGTCTTGAACGCTACCGTTTTGCATTCGATCCAAAAGTAATATTCCTTTTTGAACTTGTCTTGTCATTAACCAAAGGCTTGGACAAATTCCTCTCGTTCACAGAATGCCTCGTGGGTGTGTTGCATCGCTTCGCTCGCATAGTGATGTTCTACATCCCCAAACTATTTCGGGAGGTAATGCGTTTAGCGTGATAATGCCGTTTTCTCACGGTTAATTGTCACGCCTGTTATCGAACTGCACCGTGTGATCTTGCCATTGGTCGTTTTTTTTTCCTTGAACAACACAACGTCGTCTTTATGAGGGTAGACGGTGTTGAAAACGATGCGAAACCGGCGATGCCTCATCAATGGACCATCTATCTAACCATCGCCGCCGGCAACCGTGTTGATTTAGGATGTTAAACCGATTGTTTCGTAGCGGGTTCCATGAACGGAACCTCTGACATGAGCGCTTCTAATCGCCGCATGGATTTGAGGAGACGTTTTGTTCCCGCGGTGATGAAAGCACAATGAAATCTGGTATTTCGCCGGAAAAGTTCCCCAGAATGTCTGTGATATCAGTCACTTGTTAACTCAAACGGAGTCGTGGAACTATTGTTAGTCTAACTTTTGGTTTCACCGAGGCTTGTTCTAGAAGACCACTTTAATTGCTTTTTTACTTGAGGGCCTACATTTGCCTCTCCACCCTCACGCTCGACATAATGCAAAACATTTGCCATGATATCGCAAGCTACGGCAAGCAGGAAGGGACACTTCAGCCTTGCAGTGATTGGCTCAGCTTCTTTGCGGCCACGCATCATTTCCCTTGTAAATGTCCAGTCGTTAGGAGAGGCTGACCTCAGCGATTGGAGATGGCCTTCCAGAGATTGTGCCTCGGTCAGTCACCCGCCAAATTCCTCCTCTCCAGACCCCCGGGCTTTCGAAATTGGGATCGGATTTCTGAAAGGCCAGCATCGCCCTCGTTTTCCCTCTTGGAATTCTGGGAGTGCCAGATTCAGAATAGTACCAGGCTGCATAGTTGTGCAGGGTAACGTACAGGCAATGTTGCATAGCAAAGCTGCATATCGTAGCGTAGAGGAATCGTGGTGCACACGATACATGTTGACTTGATTCCAACTGTCCCCGTCAGTGTTTGCCCTTTCTGCTGTGGGATTACCTTACCAGAATGGTGCCTAAACACCAGCTAGCAGCAGAAATCCCAATAAAAGGGAACTTTTTTACCGCAGCAATTCAGTTTACTGTCGACCTTTCTACTTAATCATCTCAGACGCACATTTGACACAAACAAACGATATCGGCACCTTAGATTGACAAAAAAATACCTTGGCTCAACTCCCTACTCATGCATGCAGTGAGGAATTTCATTCCGTAACCGTATACATCTACTTACGAAGTTAGCGTCAGCAGGTTAGCGTTCAGCCACACGGGTAGCAGTTAGCGTTAGCACGCTAGCCTTAGCTTTCAGCCACACGGTAGCAGTTAGCGTTAGCACGCTAGCCTTAGCTTCCAGCCACACGGTAGCAGTTAGCAGGCGCCGGCTTAGAGGGCTTGTTGTTGTTGACGTGGTCGGAGTAAACAAGGGCTTGTTAAAACATTACTTCTGTGAGCCTGTCATCACCAGACTTAATTACAGAGTGATTAGCGGGTCGGCGCTAAGAGAGTGCGTGTGGGGGTCTGAGTGGATGTGCCTGTCTCCACGTGTGGGCAAAAAATGGTTTCTTGGAGGATGTCCACTCTAATTATCCTTAACCACGGTGATGGACCGGTCGACGTCTTAGGTGAATTCAAATGTAGCAGTAAGCTATTTCAAACTCTTCCTTCACTGTCAGGTTGGTTATGTAACTGTGTGTGTGTATGTGTGTTTGTGTGTATGTGTGTTTGTGTTTGCAGCCTGATTGTATTGCTATGACAGGCATCGTTTTATTGGCAGAGCAGAAATAAACATCTTGATAAGATCATGGAAGCAAAATCCCTACCACACAAAATCAGCAAGTTGTTGTCGTGACGATTGAGTCACACATTCCGCAAGGCTTCCTCTATTCGCTGCTTTGATATCAGGGGTGGTGGGAGGGGAAGTTTACAACTAGTGTCTCGTTCTGCTGTTCTTTCACGCTTTTACTTTCATGTTGCTGCTCCAGGGGAAAGACTACTGGGTTCCTACTTTGAACAGTTTCTTTCTCGTCTTCTTTGACTGCAATTCGTAAACAAGGGCGAATCATCTTTTTGTTCCTTAACATCTAAGCTCAGATATGAGAAAGGAACTCCTCTCTCTCTTTCCCTCCATCTCTCTTTCCCTCCTTCTCTCGCTCCCTCCTTCTCTCGCTCCCTCCATCTCTGGCTCCCTCCTTCTCTCGCTCCCTCCATCTCTCTCTCCCTCCATCTCTCGCTCCTTCCTTCTCTCGCTCCCTCCTCTCGCTCCCTCCTTCTCTCGCTTCCTCCTTCTCTCGCTCCCTCCATCTCTCGCTCCCTCCTTCTCTCGCTCCCTCCATCTCTCGCTCCCTCCTTCTCTGGCTCCCTCCTTCTCTTCTGGCCATCCCTCACTATCAGCCCAAGGTGTGTCCGATGGGGAAACCTCCCAGGAAGTTACTTGTGACATCTACTCCATGTCAGATGCAGTCCCGCTTTTCCCTCCTCTCTCCCTCTTCTCTCCCTCCTCTCTTCCTCCCTTTCTCACTCCTCCTCCTCTCTTCCTCCCATCTCTTCTCTCCCTCCTCTCTCCCTCCTCTCTTCCTCCCATCTCCTCTCTTTCTCACTCCTCCTCCTCTCTCCCTCCTCTCTTCCTCCCATCTCCTCCCACTATAATATAAACCATTCCCCCAGTTAAAGGGTGGACGTCTTATTCCCGTATCTGCAGTTGCCACCCCCTCCTTCTCTCATCGACCAGAGATAGTATCGAAGAGTAAAAAAATCCCGGATGTCCGTCGTGGAAACTTGTTGTGACGGGCGATTGGTTGTGTGTTTCGGATGCGCAGTTGCAAGCTACGGCTGCACAAGTGCCCTGCGACACAGTAGCGTTTGAGCGCGTGTGCGCATACTGAAACGATTCGTGCCGTTTGGAACGCCGCGATCACTGCCGAAGCGTGTCACTGGGTTAGGGTGATTGGAGTCCACCTGACCCTCTAGCCTCAACAGATCTCCAGCTCCCAGATAGAGGCAGAGACACACACCCTGGAGGAACAGCTGTTACGCGGCTAGCAACAGAGCGACCAAAGACCTGGTCTGAGACCTTGGGGTTGTTAATCAACCTGTGATTCCTCAAGAGGCCTTGAAATAGCTTGGAGTGTGAGATTCTCTGTAGCTCTCTCTCTCTCCATCGGTTGTTCTCTCTACCAGTCCTACTCTTTGCCCCTGTGTCTTATTTATCTCTTCCTTATCTCTCTTCGCTGTCTCTCTCGGTCTTGTGTTCTAGGACAAGGTCATTGAGTTGTCTCAATTATTACGAATGAGAAGATTTTCTAAACACAGTCGTCCTCCTGTCGTCGACATTTACGAATCGACCTTATGACCTATGACCTCCGCAAGTCTACGACCTTCGACCTCAGCCAACAGATGACTTCTCCTCCCTCTTAAGACAGGGATGGATATAGCTCAGCGGTTAGAGCAATCGACTGTAGTTCGAGCGGTTCAAACCACTACGTCACTTTGGAGGAACGCGTCTGCTCAATGAGTACACGATTATTCTCAGGGCGCACTTAACCCCATTAACCTGAACCATGACTCCTCACCCAGGTGATGATAGGTGGGACGCTCTCCTAGAAGCGTCAGGTTGGACTTGTTCCAAACTCTCCTTTCATCTCCGCAACAAACAGAAACAGAAGAGAGTAAGAGTCCTGAGCAAACACAGAAACACGCTCTTACCCCTCCTCTCTCTCTCTCTCTTGTTCTCCCCTCCTCTCTCTCCTTCTTTCTCTCTACTTGTTCTCCTCCCGCTCTCCTCTAACTCTCTCTCGCTCCTTCTCCTCTATTTCTCCCCCTCCTCTTCTACTCTCTCTCTCCCTTGTTCTCCTACTCCATCATCTCTCTCTCTCTCTCTCTCTCTTGTTCTCCCCTTCCTCTCTCTCTCTCTCTTTCTTGTTCTCCCCTTCCTCTCTCCCCCTCTCTCTCTCTCTCCTTCTCTCGCTATTTCCCCTCCTCTCTCTCTTGTTCTTCCACCCTGTCTCTCTCTCTCTCTTGTTCTCCCCCTCTCTCTCTCTCTCTCTCTCTCTCTCTCGTCTCACCTCTTTTGCCCTCTCCCTCTTCCTCCCCTGTTCTCTCCCTTTTTGATGAAGTCTTTAGACTCCACCTGAACCTCAGGGCAGACAGGCTACCCTGTCATGCTTCGCCAGATCCTTGTAATGTGTGTGTGTGTGTGTGTGTGTGTGTGTGTGTGTGAGTGTGTGGTGAGTGTGTATGTGTGTGTGTGTGTGTGTGTGTGTGTGAGAGAGAGAGAGAGAGAGAGAGAGAGAGAGAGAGAGATAAAGAGACATTGTCTGGGCTTGAACCAGTGTGCGTTTTCATCCTTTGTGTGTACACACTTTGCTAACTCATGTGAGTAGACAGTGACAGCATTGTTTAGAAGGGTTCAGGAAGTGAACCTGAAAGTGTGTTAAATATTACCAAGTCCCTGATCTCACCTCACTCATCCCAACGTGGATTAGTCAGTACTTACGACGCCTCTCCTGTATGTACACAAACCAGACAGGCTGTTAAGTGCTGCAAAGACACAGGAGACCGTTTGTGTATGTGTGTGTGTGCGTGCGTGTGTGTGTTCAAGTTTTCGTGGCGTAAACCTACCAAGACATAAGTGCTGTCTATTTCGCATTGTAGAAGTTTTTTCTGTTGAGTGTGTATAAACAATGTAAGTGACCTGAAAACCATGTTTCTAAGCAACCGGCAGGTTTAGCTGTCACACCACCTTCAATGCTGTCAAACATTGTAAACACCTACTTTAACCTTTTCTTCTCGTCGGTACACTCACATTTGAAGTCAGGGGAAAAAAATGGCCATCTGCAACAAGATACTTGTCTGGTCCTGAGGGGATGTTGAGGAAACCATTAAGAAGGATTTATCTTCCAGAACGTTCTGCCAAACTCCTCCAAGTCTTCAGGTTGTCCCTGAGGGCGGCCATCTTGGGGGGGGGGTTTCCCCAGGATGGTGAGAGGGTCTCTCCGTCTCTCATGAGGGCAAGTGTTTGCTCTCATGAGCAGTCAGATGGTTATGGACTGTGGCGTGGAAAGAACGCAGACAGAACTCAGTGAAAAGGAGCGATCAGTAACAAAAAAAATCATAAAAATATCAGGAAAGATAAGATGCTCTGGCAGCAGGTATGTACATAAGTATCCTGTCCACTGTTGTGTCCCGAGGATATACACACATACATATACACACATTATACACACACAAACACACACCTGACCAAGCACACATTTATCTGTTCATCCAGTCAACACAGCCCCAGTCCCTGCCCCAGCCCCTGCCCTAGCCCCTACCCCTGCCCTACCCCCTGCCCAAGCCATAGTCCCAGCCCCTGACCCAGCCCCTGCCCTAGACCCTGCCCAGCCATAGTTCCAGCCATAGCCCCAGGCCCTGGCCCAGCCCCTGCCCCAGCCATAGTCCCAGCCCCTGACCCAGGCCCTGCCCTAGACCCTGCCCAGCCATAGTCCCAGCCATAGCCCCAGGCCCTGGCCCAGCCCCTGCCTCAGCCATAGTCCCAGCCCCTGCCCCAGCTCAGAGAGCCAGCGTTCCCTACACTGCTGTGCCTGTCAGTGGGCTTGTGTTTGTGGTTTGGCTGGATGGGGGGTGGGGGTCGTTTGTGTTTAGAGTTATTGCTAGTTGTGGTTTCAGGAAGGGGGGTAGGCAACCCTTTGTGCAGTGTGTTGTGAGAATGTGTGTGCGTTTGGGTCTTTTGTACAGCTTTGTGTGAGTGTGTGCTCGATTGGGTGTATTGTGTAGAATTGTGTGTGTGTGTTTGGGTCTTTTGTGCAGGATAAAGGGCAAACCCTGAGTCAGGACTGGCAGTGCCAGTGTTGGAGGGAGAGGAGGGGAGAGGAGAAGAGAGGGGCGAGGGGAGGGGAGGGAGAGGAGGGGAGAGGGGAGGGAGAGTGAGAGGAGAAGAGAGGGGAGGAGAAGAGAGGAGGCGAGGGGGAGAGGGTAGGAGAAGAGAGGGAGAGGGGAGGGGGAGAGGGGAAGAGAAAAGAGGGAGAGGGGAGGAGAAGAAAGGAAGGGAGGGGAGGGAGAGGAGAAGGAGAGAGTGGTGTTGCACTGCAGTATAACTCTTCCCACTGATGTTCCAATCATCAGGTGTGTGTGTAAGTGTAGATGTGTGTGTAAGTGTAGATGTGTGTGTAAGTGTAGGTGTGTGTGTAGGTGTGTGTGTAAGTGTAGGTGTTTGTGTAAGTGTAGGTGTGTGTGTGTAGGTGTGTGTAGGTATGTATCTTCATGGTTCATCAGCCTATTTGCATCAGAGGGCTCAGTCCAATTTACATGTTGAGTCGGGAGACAGCCAGTCAGATACATACGCTGGATCTATTACATGGATAACACTGTGTGTATGTGTCTGTATGTGTGTGTGTCTGTATGTGTCTGTGTCTGTGTGTGTATGTGTCTCTCTGTGTGTGTCTCTGTGTGTCTGTGTCTGTGTGTATGTGTATGTGTCTGTGTGGGTGTTTGTCTGTGTGTGTCTGTGTGTGTATGTGTCTGTGTGGGTGTTTGTCTGTGTGAGCAGTCAAATTTAGCTATCAGCCTTGTCAACACAGACATCTCATCTTCAAGAGAGTGTGTGTCTGCGTGTGTTTCCTCACTGTAACGGACCATTGCGATAGTGCGTGTGATTAAATGCCAGTGCGGATGTGAAAGTGGTTGTGATTAAATATTGACGGAACTCTTCCTCCTTGTCCTCCTCTTCCTCGTGATATACCGTTCCGTTTGGTCGCACGCGCGCTAACACACACTCTCGCGCGCACACACCGTACGCCTACAAAGATGTGTTTCTTGTGCCGCAGTTGGCCATGATAACCCTGGGAATCTCAACTGTAGACTCAACCTTTCACTGTCCAAGAGAGAGATGGAGAGAAAGAGAGAGAGATGGAGAGAAAGAGAGAGAGATGGAGAGAAAGAGAGATGGAGAGAAAGGGAGAGAGAGAGATGGGGAGAGAGATGGAGAGAAAGAGAGAGATGGAGAGAAAGAGAGAGATAGAGAGCAGGAGAGAAAGATGGCGATTAGGGGGGATGGAGAGAAAGAGAGAGACACATCTGTAACTACATGTAAAATGAACCATCAGACTAAACAGCAATGTGTTAGCACTGTTAGCCATCTGTTGTGCTTGCTCTTTAGCCTGACCTTTAGCAAGGTGTAGCAGTGTTAACGACCGCCCTGCACTCACCCCATCCGTCACCGTGGCACTTTTATTGGAGCATTTGTGAAGCTAACACAAACCCCAGCGAGAGCTGTAGCATTAGCTAAGCTAACGATCAGCGAGACCTGTAGTGTTAGCTAAGCTTACGCAACGCAAACCCCAGCGAGAGCTGTAGCATTAGCTAAGCTAACGCTTAGCGGGACCTGTAGTGTTAGCTAAAACACACGGTGGCGCTAGCCTAGCCACATTAGCAGTGTGGTGTGCTACCTAGCACGCGCAGACTCTTTTTTAAATATTGGTTTACTGCTGGCTCCAGTTTCACCCAACTGTGAATCCGCCATGCGATCAGATGATTTGTCTGTTACGTGTCCGCGTCTGTCTCCTACGTGTCTGCGGGGTCTCCTCAGTCCAGGGGCGGCTGGGGGCCATGCGATTGGCCCAGGCAGGGTTGATCTACAGGAAGTAAGCCATCGAAAGCCTACAGGAATCATAGCCAAGACGGCCGTCCGGATAAATAGATGCCCCCAGTTTTACCGGCTGAACTTATCATCGAGAACGTTTTACCGGCATGGAGACGCGCTCTAGGCTTGGCGTCAGCCGGGGCGTTGCCGTTTTGCGGTTTTGTAATCAGTTATCATGTTTGCTGTAGGAGCAGTGGTATTTCAGGAAGCACTAATCCAGCGAGCGTCTCAGTGTTGTGTGGGTCGCGTTCGAGGTGGGACTAGAGTCTTCCTCTCCAGGCAGGAGCTGCTCGCTGTAGTCTAGCTGAGATCGGGTGTGAGAGATTGTGTGTGTGTGTGTGTGTTGCTGTGACCGTGTTGTGTCTGTCAAGACTCGTAAAACAAAACACTGACCTTTATAACTGGTGCCCTGGGCGCTGGAAGACAGGGAGGAGACCAAGGGAGAGACAGGGGGAGGGGACAGCGGGAGAGAAGGTGTGGAGAATTGAGGCGGGATACGGGATTGTAAGGAAAGACGGAAGGAAGACTTGAAATAAGAGAGGTGTGGAGATGAGAGAAAAGTAAAGAGTGTGTGTGTGAGAGAGAGAGAATGAAAGAGAGGGAGAGACAGAATTAGAGTGAGAGAGAAAGAATGACAGAGAGAGAGAAAGAATGAGAGAGGGAAAGACAGAATGAGAGGGAGAGAGAGAGCGGAGAAAGAGAAGAAGGGAGAGGGAGGGGGCCTTTCTGTAAGAGTGGGCTCTGATTGGTCCGTCTGCCTGTGTGTGTGTTCAGGCGGTGGGCGGAGGATTAAGTCTAGTCACGTGGTCGCCTTAGCTCCTTTCCACACACACTCACACACACACACACACAGACACACACACACACACACAGCTGTTGAAATCTTTCTCTCTCCAGTCTGCAGTCGACCCGCCAGCACAACAGAGTGGACGTGAGCCTGTGACAGCGGAATCTGAGAGAGGAGGAACCGCCAACTCCAGCTTTTAGCTCCCAAAAGACAGACCCGGAGAGAGAGAGAGGGGGAGAGGCAGAGAGAGAGAGAGAGGGAGAGAGAGGGAGAGAGAGAGGGAGAGAGGCAGATCCGGAGAGATAGAGAGACAGAGAGAGGGAGAGAGAGAGAAGAAAAAAAACACGACAACTGCCTGAATTCCCTGCAACTTTTTTGTTGTTGTCCTCCTTCCCTTCTCTCTGGCTCTGTTGTGCGGGTGCCTGTGTTGGACTTGAGCGCCAGGAGGAGGAGGACAGACATGTGCGTTGGCTCCAGTTCATGCGGGATATTCTGTCAGATACACTCGACTTAAAGAGACGCAACCAAGGTTGGTTCAGGAAGCCCTGCTTAGTCTTTAGGTGTTGTTTGGTTTTGTCCTTGTCTAAATCACGTTGGTGTTTAAAAAAAAAAAAAAAAAAACTTTCTGGCTGGATAGTTCTGTGCATGTACCTCTTTCAGAGACAGTTAAAAGAACAGCTAGGGGAATTCCTTGTCTTACTGCTAACACCTCCTCTCATTGATTACTATTGGAGCATGTTGCTGGTGTTTATTTTAACCCACCGTCATTGGAGGCTATAGATTAGCCTAGCTCAATACATTGGCTGCTATGTTGTACAGTACGTAGGTTTTGTAGAAATGCTAAGTCTCACGCAAATGATTTTTCTTGTTATCATAAATCTTTGTTGTACCTGAAAGAGTTTTATGTAAACAAGTTCATTGACAGTTTTAATGACAGTACAGTATGTGCGCTGTGTACAGTATTTGCGTTTGTACACAGGGCACACACCCCTCTGTGTGTGTGTGTGTGTGTGGTGGTGTGTGTGTGTGTGTGTGTGTGTGTGGTGTGTGTTGTGTGTGTGTGGTGTGTGTGTGTGTGTCGGCACACATCTATATTTAGGCGTCAGGATTCTTTCCCGGTGTTTTTGTAATCGGTTCTGAAACAGGATCTGGTCTCTGAATAGTAGTGGCAGCTATGAGAGAGAGACACTGTGAAGGATGCTCCACGATGACAGAGCTGTGTGTGTGTGTGTGTGTGGGTGTGTGTGTGTTGAGAGAGAGATAGATATATAGATAGATAGATAGATAGAGAAACACAGAGAAAGCGAGAGAGACTAGAGACTGACAGAGAGACTGAGTGGTAGAGACTGAGAGAGAAGACTGAGAGAGATCGTTGTGGTTGTAGCTCGTATTTTCAGTCCTTTGTGAGCGTTAGCTAACGTGTGTGACAGAGAGATACAGGGTACAAGCTATAAAGAAAAGAGAGGGTTTGAATTGTTGTTTGTGCGTGGATGAGATGGGGGGGCGAGTGAGCTTGGGATGTGCATGCGTCTCTCTCTAGCAGGGCAACAGAGAGAGGGGAGAGAGTGTGACTGTGAGCTGCGATCTACCAACGATGTAGCTTCTTATATAGACTGTGTGTGTGTGTGTGTGTGTTGTGTGTGTGTGTCGTGTGCGTGTGTGTGTGTGTGTGTGTTGTGTGTGTGTGTGGGTGTGGTGGTGTGTGTGGTGTGTGTGTGTGGTGAAGAACCAACCCTTTGGCTTAACTGGTAAAGGTCAGCGGTGCACAGTGGCAGGGCAGTAGGTGAGAAAGGGGGGCGGAGGAGGGGAGGTGGCACTAAGGTTACTCCTGTTTGAACCACCACACACTCATTACACACACTACACACACACTACACCACACCACACACACACAACTACGTCACGCACACACACAACACACACATACAACACACATACAACACATAACGTGCACACTACAGCACACATCACCGCACACACACACACCATCTAACACTCACACACACACACACACACCCCACACATTACAGCACACGACACACACACACACACAAACACACTCATACACACACAAATCATCTCACATTCAGGTCACACACACGCACGACACCAGCACACCCCACATACAATCTCGTCACACACACACACACACACACATACACACTCAGTCACACACACACACTCACATATTCACACACACACACACACACACCTACATACTCACATACTCACACACACGCAGAATAGAACACACTCTACATGAACCGGTCACAGTGGATCAGGATCGGAAGGGGTCAGTAAAGGTCACGAGGGGAGGGGTCGCAGTCACTTCGCTTCAGGCTTCTTACTTTGACCCCAGATCTCTCTCTCTCACACACACACAGACACACACACACACACACACACGGTCTAGCAGTCAGCCAGCCTATTTGCCTGTTTGTCTACTCCCATTCAAAATGTTTTAAAAACATCTTTTATTATCCATCAGATGATCATGCGGTGTAACGCCAGTTTAGGCTTCATAGCCGTCGGTTGTTTTTGCCTTTCATCTGGTGAACTTTGACCTCAATCTCCCTCAGATGTTTGACCCAGGGCAAAACCTAAATTGAGAGCAGTGTGTGCATACAACTGTTAAGGCATGTGTTTGTGGGAGTGTGTAGAGCGTGTAGGTGTGTTTTTGCGGGAGATTGCGGGAGCAGTGTTGTGACAGAGGCTGAAGTGTTTGTGTGTGCGTGTGCGTGTGTGTGTGTGAGGGCCATGCACAGCTAATCTATCTAGAAGCTTCCACAGCTGTCTAGTTGTACCGGGTAGGATTGCATCCAGGGAGTGACTTCCAAGCCGACTCTTCTCCCAGCCCACAGGTCCCTGATGTTTCTAAAGCAGTCTGTTTGCTCACCACACACCTCTCATATGTCCACATCGCCGTCTCCTGACTCCGCCCCCTTCGACGCCGCGCCTCCCTGAGCACGCGCAGGTGACGAGCGGGATGTCGGGCGGCGCTTAGCCGTGGGCGGAGATTGTTTGGGTTTTGGTTCTCATCCGTGCGTCTCACTGCGTCAGGGTGAAGGTCAGGGTGCGAGGGGGGGGGGGGGCGGGGGCGTATGGGAAGAGAGATAAGATGAGGAGAGAGAGAATGGGTGTGAGGGTGAACGGAGAGGGGGAGGCGAGGAAGGGGGGGAGGAGGAGGTTTAAAGGGGAAGAGAGGGAGAAAATAGTGAAGGCAAAGAGGGAAAGGAGAAGGTGGAGGGGAGGCAACAGAGCCAGAACAAATGAAGGAGGGAGGAAGAAAGAGAGGGATGAAAGTGATCTCCTGATAGCTGAGGTGGTTTGGGAATGTGGCCAGAGAGGAAACGTCTCCCTATTGGATAATAGAGGACAGAGGATGATGCCATTCATCAATCCAAACTGGGAAAACAGCCCAGAATTCAAAGGCACACAGACATGGGCAAATCAGGATTATGTATACGATAGATAACGTTAGAATCATAACAGATAAGACAAAGTTCTGATAAACAGCTACCGGACAAAAGTTTGCGGACAGAAAACAACACGTTGGCCACATCCTGGTGGAATTATCACTGTGGTGGATTGACTTGGTTTCCAGGGTAACCGTAGACGTGGGAACTCCCGGAGTAAGCACTTAGTCTCAGGTCGGGTTGCCTTGGTTTGGGCGGTTGCCATGGCAGCATTAAACTCATTAAGTGACATTCCCCAGGGCCTGGTCGCGGTCAGGGTCACAGGTGTCATTTCATTGGTCAGCTGGCCTTGGCGGAATGTGTCACACGCTCCGGTGTCCGGTGTCACCATCCGTTCGGTCAGACCGTCAGAGAACACGGACGAGCTTTGAAGTTTGAACTCTGGACGCCGTAGCAACGGAGTGCGGGGAGTACGTTCTGCTCCATCTCCTGATCTGAGATCAGATGCTATCATTTCTATCAGCTGTTGAAGTTATCATTCCTTGCTCCAAATTCAGACTTCAGATCAGTGTTTAGAGTGGTGTTGCGGCTCAGGCTCATTTTTCCAGTCAGGAAGTGTTAAAGGTATTATAGCTTGCTATCCTGCATGCCAGATTTAAAATGGAGTGCTCTCTTAAAGAGACGGGCAGCGCAGGGCAGAAGAAGAGGCAGATATATGCTTTACACATGCCAAAGATACCATACATACGCCAAAGGTGCTGTTCAAGCCAAGCCCTCTCACTTTAGCCTTCACAGTGTCTGCCAAGTCTCAGCCCCGGCCCCAGCCTCGGCCCCAGCCTCGACTCCAGCCTCGGTCGTAGAGCCAGATATACGTGTGTGAGTCTTAATCTGAAATATCTTTAAGTGGCATTTGACCTGAATGATCAGCTTAGCAACCGACGGGCAAAGGAAGGAACCTCTCCTTCTCCCTCTCTCACCCCCTCCTCCCCCATTGTTCTCCTCTCACCCTCTCCTCCCTTTGGTCCTTATATCAAGTCAGCAGGAAGGGAAAAGTGTATAGTGTATAGAAGATCCTGTTCAGGAGGGAGGGAGGGAGAGAGGGAGGGAGGGAGGTAGGGAGGGAGGGAGGGATAAGAAGAAAGAGATACCAGGTAAAAGATTGAGGACTTCCCTCTGAAACCTTCTTTGGTGACCTGGAACTGCTTTGGGGCTCTCTCTCCCTCCAACCAATCACAATCCCTGGCACCATCTGTTGAGTCCCCCCCCCCCTTGTAGCCACGCCCCTCTTTAATACACTAGAGCTTAACTCCTCAGAGCCAGAGCTGTCACTGTGCAGAGCCACGCCACAAATGCATTCTGGGGAATGAAGTTCTCTGCTCTCTGTCCTACACAAAGACGATTTTAGTTTCTCTGCGTAGGACTGATCTTTTTTATTGGCTCGCGCTCAGTTGGTTTCGTAGAAGGTATAACGTAATGGTTCTCCTGAATTGTGTGTTGTCATGCCAACTGCGCGGGTGTAGATAGGGTCAGGGTAAACTGTCTGGCTGTCCTCACCACGACCCTGACCATCAAACACAACACTAGCCTCTTTCCAATGTTCTGTTTGTCTTTCCCTAAATGGAGCACGTACACTGTGGATAACACGCCGTGTATGTGTGTGTGTGTGTGTGTGTGTGTGTGTGTGTGTGTGTGTGTGTGTGTGTGTGTGTGTGTGTGTTTACAACGGTCCCATACGTCAGTGGAACAAAAACAGTCCTATCTGGACTCCCAGGGTCCTGTTATTGGCGACCATGCATTGGCCCAGCCAATCAGAGAGCAGCTCCCAGAAGGCCATAGTGATAGGATGGGCATTCCTCTCCGCTGCAGACACTGTCTGTTAGATTCAGGAATCTGTCACTGTCACCTGCCCTCTAAACCAGCAAGGTTTGTCCCTCCTCATTCTTGCACCAAGGAACCTAGATGCAAATAACGTACCAGCAATAGCTGTATACTCAGTCGCAATAATGTCAACACGGCAATTCAGCTCAAAACTGGAATATCATTGTCCAAGACCTACAAACGAGACCTCCCTACTCTCCCCCCCTGCGCCCCCTCCCTCCCTCCCTCCCTCCAGGTGAAGAGCAGAGTGAAGGAAGAGAGCGGTAGCAGGCATGAGCGCGGACGGCCGTCAAGGGGTGGTCACCACCCCTCCCGCCCCCGGCGGGGGTCCTAAGGAGCGCTACTTCGACCGCATCGACCCCAACGATCCCGAGTACCTGCGTGACCGCAACATGTCACCTGACCTGCGGCAGGACTTCAACATGATGGAGCAGAAGAAGAGAGTCACCCAGATCCTGCAGAGTCCGGTGAGTCTCTACATCATCTATATCTATACCGTTGTTATGCCAGTCTGTTTGGTCCATATCTATGTAGAGATACTGTCGTTCTCTGAGTCTACGTGGCCTGTATCTTTGTGAGACTTTTGATTTAGCCCGTATACAGCCAGGGAGAGAAAGAAAGGGGGAGAGAGAGAGAGAGAGAGAGAGAGCGAGAGAGCGAGAGAGAGAGAGGGAGGGGAGAGAGAGAGAGGGAAAGGAAGAGAGAAATAGAGAGAGAGAGGGAGATAGAGAGAGGGACAGAGAAAGAGAGAGAGGGAGACACAGAGAAAGAGAGAGAGAGAGAGGGAGAGAGAAGTGGTGACTGACAGGCTGTCTGTGGACACACAGGCTTGCTCTACAATCTCTGCGGCTGTTGGCGTTTCACAACACTAACCCTTGAAAGGGTTAACTAACACTAACCTCCAACCCCACTAACCCTAATATAACCACACACACACCACACCCAGTGTGTTTCAGTTCCCTCTATTCACTCTGGAACTGAACCTATCTGCCTGCACTTTACGTTGAGCTGTGGGCCAGCTTGGTGAACTGTGTGTACCCAGTATATCCTCTGTTGATTCAGGGTAGGTCTGTCTGCCTGCACAGCACCGCTGATTTACAGTGTAAGATCAGCAGATATGCATGCCTCAGGCTAGTGTGTACGAGTGTGTGTGTGTGTGTGTGTGTGTGTGTGTGTGTGTGTGTGTGTGTGTGTGTGAGAGTGCGGTAGGTGCAGCTTGTTCTTACAGAATGCTGTTAAAAGTGTTCTTCATGCTACACACACACACACACACCATGGTAGTGTTGACAGGCTCTCCTGACACCTGCCTGACCAAGTGTGTGTGTGTGTGTGTTGCGTGTGGGTGTGTGTGTTTGTTTGTTTGCGTGTGGGTGCGTGCGTGTGTTTGCGTGAGTCTCTGTGTATGTGAGCCAGCCGAGTGTATAATCCCAGACACTAGTAACAGGTGTGTTCCCAAGAGTTCTGCATTCACACCGGCCCACATGAGGTCAATTCACTACAGCTCTCACGCACACCAGCAACAACAACAAGTTAACAAGATCTAGCAAACAACAAGCTAGCAAGAACTAGCTAACAACAAGCTAGCAAGAACTAGCTAACAACAAGCTAGCAAGAACTAGCAAACAACAAGCTAGCAAGAACTAGCAAACAACAAGTTAACAAGATCTAGCAAACAACAAGCTAGCAAGAACTAGCTAACAACAAGCTAGCAAGATCTAGCAAACAACAAGCTAGCAAGAACTAGCAAACAACAAGCTAGCAAGAACTAGCAAACAACAAGCTAGCAAGAACTAGCTAACGACAAGCTAGCAAGAACTAGCTAACGACAGGCTAACAAGAACAATCTATCGACAAGCTAACAAAAACTAGCAAAAGACACGCTAACAAGGACTAGGTAATGACAAGCTAACAAGAACTAGCAAAAGACACGCTAACAAGAACTCGCTAACAACAAGCCAACAAGAACAAGCTAACGACAAGCTAGCAAGAACTAGCTGACAACGGCTCGTAACGGAATGGCTTAATTTGACTCTGTTAGCTGTGTTGCGGAAGGGTTTACAACAGATGAGTGAATGACACAGTTAGAGACCATCTGCCCCTCGCTTGTGCTTAAATACAGACACTTACAGATCTCGACTAGACCAGATATAGACCAGGGGCCTGTTCCATGAAGCAGGTTCACAGAGTAAGACAGGCTTATGTCCGTTACTTTCCCTGACGTAAACCTGGCTTATTCTGTCAATGGCTTCATGGAACCGGCCCCTGGACTGGACTAGTCCAGAGGGCTGGAGAAAGGGAACTATGTCACTGATGCATTGACAAACTTTTCAGGAGGGGATATCAGTGACACTGGTAACATTAGGCTCTGTTACATTGTCTCTCTCTCTCTCTCTCTCTCTCTCTCTCTCTCTCTCTCTCTCTCTCTCTCTCTCTCTCTCTCTCTCTCTCTCTCTCTTTCTGAATGATATCTGAATGAAACCCTCTCTCGAGCTTTCGCTCTCGCTATCTGTCTGTCTCTCTCTATCACTCTTCTGTATCAAACCCTCTCTCTCTTTCTTGCTCTCCCTCTTTCTGAATCATACATGTAAGACTGTGTAAAAGGCAGTCATCGCGTTGACTAACCTGGCCAGGCTGTTTGTGTCACCGGCGAAATTACACGATTTACCCTTTGCAGCATGTGTCAGTTCGATTTCCAGATGCTGTCCCGTGTGTGTGCGTGTGCGCGTATGTGTTTGTGTGTGCGTGTGTGTGTGTGTGTGCATCCTTTTGAGGTACGGGTTGTTAAAGCTGTCATTGATGACACAATCTCTTTTTGATCGCAAGTGTGGACTTGCCAACAGACTCATGTTACAGTGGCATCATCAAGCCTTTGTTCCTCTTTCCCACGCTTCACGGTACAGAAATAACACACACACAATCACCCCCCTTCACCTACACATACATACACTTGTAACACACACACACACAATCACCCCCCTTCACCTACACATACATACACTTGTAACACACACACACACAATCACCCCCCTTCACCTACACATACATACACATGTAACACACATACACACACACACACACACAATCACCCCCCTTCACCTACACATAAATACACAAACACCCCTCACCAGCCCTCACCCCCTCCCTCCCCCTACACACACACACACGTAACACACACGTAACACACACACACACACAGTTACTATGTGCTGTACACAGAGGTAGACGGCTGGAGGAGGGGTGTAGAAATTCCTATGGATTTGCACCTCCCCCTTACAGTAGGATGGATTGTTGACTGTACGGCGAACCCTCGGAGATGATTAAATTGGAGATGGACAGAGTGAGGGAAGAAGGGGGGGAGAAGGGGAGGGAGGGAGGGAGGGAGGGGAGGGGAGGAGGGGGGGGGAGGAGGGAGGGAAGGAGGGGGGGGGAGGAGGGAGGGAAGGGGAAGGAGGGGAGGGGAGGGGAGGATTTTGTCAGGCAGGGCCAGGGTGACCTGGCTGCATTTCAGGTCACCTTTTTTAACATCCTTCTCTGAAATCTCCCTCTGGTTGTCTGGTGACAGCTTGGGGCTGTTTCACTCTGGATGTATTTGTCCTTCTTAAGCCCCTCAAACTCTCCCCAGAATCTAGAATCCCTTCCATTTCAAAAAGATTAACTCTCGTTGTCTGTTCGAATGTCCACGGCTGCATTGTTTTTCTGTTGCCGTGGAGAGACGTGCGGAGCAGAGACTAAGACTGTCTCTGGATTGGACAGGACCCTCAGGGCTAACGCGCTGTGATTGGAGCTCTGCGTCGTGTTCAGATGCGAGATTAGAGCCATCATTTTAGTTTAGCAAGGACGCCTCACGAGGTTTAACCGCACGCATACGCACACACACACACACACACCCACACACACACACACACATTGGCACGTCACTGTAGCTAAAATGCGAAATGTGCTTTTCGTGAGTGCCGGTTTATTTCTGTCGCTCTACAACAGACGAGGATTGAAATATTAATGGTGCCGATCCACTTTAGAATCCCAGGATTAATCTGTTTAGATGATGGGAATCAAATCTCTGGCGTTATAATCTGCTCGGAGCGCACACAGCCATCCACGCTGGCGTGTGTGCACGCGTGTGTGTGTTTGTGTACATGTGTCTTTTCCAGTGCGGCTTCCAGAAACAGGCCACTGGTAGGTATTCTGTTGCAGGATCAAAACAAAGGCATTTCTAATGGAGCTCCGCTCACACGATCACATGCCAGGCCAGTGAATAGATAGCTGAGTGAGCTGCAGAGGGAGGGGGGAAGCTGTTGGAGGTGATGCTGCCAACATGACTGAATCTGCTACAGCAGAGCCTAGAGTCTCTCTCTCTCTGTCTTTCTTTCTCTCTCTCTCTCTCACACACACAGGCACTCTCTCTCTCACACACTTCCACACACACACACTCTCCCACACACACACACACACACACTCATTCACACACTTCCAAACACACACTCCCACATACACACAACCCCTCACACAGTTCCACACACTCCCATACACACACACACACTCTCTCTCTCACACACTTGCACACACTCTCTCTGACATACTTCTACATACACACGCTTCCACACACACTCACACACACACTTTCATATACACACTCCCACACACACAACACTCTCTCTCTCCTTCTCTTTCTCGCACATACTCCCACACACACACACTCTTTCTCGCATACACTCCCACACACACACGCTCTTGCACACACTCCCTCACACACACTCTTGCACACACTCCTTCACACACACACACACTCTCACACATTCAGACACAGCTGCATCACTGCAAAGCTACAGTACAGGCTCTGTCCCAGAATTCTGGGCCAACCAGGGCCGAGCCCCCGTCGCTATGGTGACCTCGCCCCAAGCAACAGCAGAATATGTTTGGCGCTGGCTCTGTACCGGGGGACGCTGCGATGCTTCCGAGGTCCCTGGGATGCTGCAGTTCCAGGAACACCCCCGCTCAGGCGCAGAATGGATGGCCCCGCTCCATCCGCCTGTACTGTAATGGATTGTCCCATGTGGCAAGCGGAGGGGGTTTGGCATCATAAATTGTTTTGTGTACAGAATTAGCCAGCTGTGTTTGGGAGTCTTGCAGAAGCCGAGAGACGGCGAGGCGGGAGAGCGAGAGAAAGCGAGAGAGACGGAGAGACGAGAGGAAGATGTAAAAAGCCATGAATATTGGATGTGGCCGCGTTGCGGAAAGTCATTGTCATGGAAATGGTGTCGCGTCCTATTTTTCTCTTCCCTTTCCCTCCCTCCCCTCCCCTTCCCTCCCTCCCCTCCCCTCCCGGTTCCCCTCCCCTCCCGGTTCCGTTCCCCCATCTTGCATTCGAAAAGTTCCTCTCTCGCGTGCTCTAAGTTCTCACTTGTTCTAAGAACAATCTAAGGAGGTGCTACCTTCAGTTGGCTCTTGCTTAAGACGCTTGTGACAGAAACGTTTCTTCAGCATTACAACACCATCTTCCGCTCGCCCTTCGCAGTGCGCTAGCCTATCCCCTCAGAATTAAGTAGAGGGCTAACCATCAAAGGACTGAGGCGTTCCTATAATGATTCGTCTGTGTGTTGAGTCACTGTACAGCTGTTGTGTTGTCATGTTACGAACGTCTTTAGTGCCAAGTAACTGTCGTAATGCATGTCCACATTAAGTTGTCGAGAATTTTAAATATAGTCATTAAGCTGGCTCTGTTAATGTATAGCCAGCTCTGTGTGTGTGTCGGTGTGTTTGCCCCAGTTCCAGTAGTGTCAGGAGACCGCGAAGAGATGAATGGAGAGAGAGAAGGAACGAGAGAGATTAAGGATGAATGGAGGGAGAGCGGGAGGTAAAGACAGAGAGAGATTAAGGATGAATGGAGAGAGAGAGAGAGGGAGGGAGGTAACAGGAGAGGAATTGCCATAGTGAGGTTAAGGGTTTTACAGGGTCAGTATTATGATAGGACAGGCCAGGTAAACACTTACCTGGTGCATATCTAATGCAAATCTGTGTACAGTCAACCTGACGCCCTTGAAGTATATGACATGGCTGTTTTCAGGTTCAAGGCTTGGGAGTGTGTGTGTGTGTGTGTGTTTGTAAGTACTTACTGGAACACCCATTTACGATATTTGAGGAAGTAGTGGATGAGTGTGGACTCTATCTCTGTACACAATATCCAACCAGTCAGACAGTTGCGCCCAAAGATGAATTGCCTGTGTTGATTACTAACATCTCTCTTCCTTTCATCCCTTCCTCCCTCTCCGTCGCTCCCCTCCTCCCTCCACCTTCCCCCTTCCTCCCTCTCCCTCTTTCCCCCCTCCCTCCGTCCCTCCCCTCCCCTCCCTCCCTCCCCCTCCGTCCCCAGGCCTTTAAGGATGAGTTGGAGGGGATGATCCAGGAGCAGGTGAAGAAGGGGAACAATCCCACAGGCCTGCTGGCCCTCAGGCAGATCGCTGACTTCTTCATGGCCAGCTCTGTGGCCGGCTTCAGCACCTCCCCTCTCAGTGAGTACTGTTCCGGCTCCGGTCGCTAGGGGCAACATGCTCGCGGGGCTGACAAGCTGCATTGCCTGTGTGCTACTGCATCTCTCTCTCTCTCTCTCTCTCTCTCTCTCTCACATGCGCGCACACACAGGTGAACAAATGTGCAGACACCCTTAGTCTTCTCAAGATACACACTATCAGTCTCTCCCTGTCTCACACACACACACACACACACGTATAGCTGATCCTGTTCCCAGACGGGTCAGGAAGGGCCGTGCATATTTCCCCCTCTACCCCCACCCCTCTGTCCTGTCCTGGTTCACACACCCAGCCTTACTACCAAGCCCCATCCCCGGAATGCAGAACTAACATCCAATTACCATGACGACCGAAAATATACCTTCTCAATTTAGCTCTGCCGCAGTATCCGAGGCCAAAATTCACTTAGCATAGTCTGTTTGTGCCCCATCTGACTAAATGTGTCCAATTTGTGGTGGATTTGTAGTGATTTAAGCCAGTGCAAAGACAAGTGTACAACCTTTAAATACAACCCTTTCAAATCCAAACCTGGTGCATATCTAATGCAAATCTGTGTACAGTCAACCTGACGCCCTTGAAGTATATGACATGGCTGTTTCAGTTAGGCTTGGAGTGTGTGGTGTGTGTGTGTGTTTTAAGTACTACTGGAACACCCATTTACGATATTTGAGGAAGTAGTGGATGAGTGTGGACTCTATCTCTGTACACAATATCCAACCAGTCAGACAGTTGCACCCAAAGATGAATTGCCTGTGTTGATTACTAACATCTCTCTTCCTTTCATCCCTTCTCCTCTCGTCGCTCCCTCCTCCCACCTTCCCTTTCTCCTCTCCTCTTTCCCCCCTCCTCGTCCCTCCCCTCCCCTCTCCTCCCTTCCGTCCCCAGGCCTTTAAGGATGAGTTGGAGGGGATGATCCAGGAGCAGGTGAAGAAGGGGAACAATCCCACAGGCCTGCTGGCCCTCAGGCAGATCGCTGACTTCTTCATGGCCAGCTCTGTGGCCGGCTTCAGCACCTCCCCTCTCAGTGAGTACTGTTCCGGCTCCGGTCGCTAGGGGCAACATGCTCGCGGGGCTGACAAGCTGCATTGCCTGTGTGCTACTGCTATCTTGCCTTCTCTCTCTCTCTCTCTCTCTTCTCCTCTCTCTTCATCTTTCTCTCTCTTCTCTCTTCTCTCTCTTCTCCTCTCTCTCTTCTCTCTCTCTCTCTCTCTCTCTCTCTCTCACATGCGCGCACACACAGGTGAACAAATGTGCAGACACCCTTAGTCTTCTCAAGATACACACTATCAGTCTCTCCCTGTCCACCACACACACACACACGTATAGCTGATCCTGTTCCCAGACGGGTCAGGAAGGGCCGTGCATATTTCCCCCTCTACCCCCACCCCTCTGTCCTGTCCTGGTTCACACACCCAGCCTTACTACCAAGCCCCATCCCCGGAATGCAGAACTAACATCCAATTACCATGACGACCGAAAATATACCTTCTCAATTTAGCTCTGCCGCAGTATCCGAGGCCAAAATTCACTTAGCATAGTCTGTTTGTGCCCCATCTGACTAAATGTGTCCAATTTGTGGTGGATTTGTAGTGATTTAAGCCAGTGCAAAGACAAGTGTACAACCTTTAAATACAACCCTTTCAAATCCAAACTGATTCCCGAACAAAGCAGCAACATATTGACGTCTCTGTTTGTCCCCCCCCCGTTTCCAGGTCTTGGAATGGTCACCCCCATCAACGACCTGTATGGTCTGGACCCTACCACTATGGTGAAGGGGGAGAAGCAGACGCGCTGCAAGTTGGCCAGCCTCTACAGACTGGTGGATCTGTTCAGCTGGGCACACTTCGCCAACTCCTACATCACAGTACGGCGTTCTCTGATGTCCTCTCCACCGTCTCAGACGACCTCCAGGCCAACATGCCCATGTTGACGTCTGTGTCGTTTGTTGTCATTTAGGTCCGAGTCAGCAAAGAGCAGGACCACATCCTCATCCTCCCCCGAGGCCTGTCCTTCTCTGAGGCCTCAGCCTCCAACATGGTGAGTCCACAATCTGTCTGTGTGTGTGTGTCTGTGTGTGTGTTTGTGTGTCTGTGTGTGTGTGTCTCTGTGTGTCTGTGTGTGTGTTTGTGTTTGTGTGTCTGTGTGTGTGTGTCTGTTTATGTGTGTGTGTGTGTCTGTGTTTGTGTGTGCTTGTGTGTATTTGTGTGTGTGTCTGTGTGTGTCTGTGTGTGTGTGTGTGTGTGTGTGTGTGTGCTGACACCGTGCTCCGTCCTAAAGGCAGTTTCTGGCAGACCTCCTCTAAAGTCAAAAACCTCCAAGGTCCTGCTGAGTCAAGCTGGAGCGAGAGAAGGAGGGAGGGAGAGAAGGAGGGAGGGAGAGAAGGAGGGAGGGAGAGAAGCAGGGAGGGAGAGAAGGAGGGAGAGAGGGAGGGAGGTAGGGGACAGAGAGGATTATGAGAAAGAGAGAAAGTGGGGAGAGACAGAAAGAGGGGGGGAAAGAGAGGAAGGTGGAGAGGGAAAGGAAGAGAGAGAGAAAGCAGCGATGCAGATGATTGACCACTCCCTGTCCTGTTGGCTGTCTGTGCTGTCCTCCCAGAGACTGAGCTTACCAGGGTGTGTTTGTGTCTGTAACAAGTGTGTGTGTGTGTGGCATCAGGCATGATACAAGACTATCATGCCTGATAAAGAACACAATGTTATCCTGATGTGCACAGTGTTATCCACCAGTCAACCCTGAACCATTATGATAGGTTACTGGATTCGTGATATGTCTGTAGAAATGAATTGTTTGATGTTAGCTTTTGCCGTATTGAGGTGCGTGTGTGTGCGTGCGTGCGTGTGTGTGTGTAGTTGTGTGTGTGAGAGATGGCAGTTGTCCCAGCTCAAGTCTAAGAAAGAGAACCTGAACTAATGTTGACATACAGGATTTTATAGGCCACACGTCATGTCGTTATCCCCCAACCCTCCACACACACACACACACACACACACACACACACACACACACACACTCCTGTGTTCTATGACTGTAGGCCACAGGTGTGTCTAGGCAGGTGGAATATCTGTCAGGTTTAGTTAGTTGCTAGCTAGACCTACCTCCCCGTGTGTAATGTACTGTCTACAGTACTGTACTTCAGCCTGCTGATAATTAGGCTGAAGGTCATTTCGGAGCAACATATTTTCTTTCATTCGTACGTCAGACCGGTTGGTTACGAGGGTATACAAATGATATAAACAGGGTGACGCTGGTTTAAAAGTATTTCAGTTAAGGACGCTAAGTTTGAAAAACGTTACAGTTTGGGCAACATGAGTGCCATGTCGTTTGGCTGAAAGCGGGTAGAGTTGGAGAGTCTGTGTTTGTGTCTGGCTGCCAGAACCCTCTGTTAGATGTGGGGTTGTGGTCAGACTGCCGAGTGTGACAGCCAAGACCGCGACAGGACAGCTGCACAGTCAAGGAGACAAGCTTTCTCTCTTCTCCTCTTTCCTCCCTCACTTTCTGCTTCTCTTGGGGGTTTATGTTTGTCTCTGTCTGTCTTCTGGGTGTCTGTCTGTGTGTCTTCTGTCTGTCTGTGTGTGTGTCTTCTGTCTGTCTGTCTGCCTGCCTGCCTGCCTGCCTGTCTGTGTGTGTGTCTTCTGTCTGTCTGTCTGTGTGTCTTCTGTCTGTCTGTGTGTCTTCTGTCTGTCTGTCTGTGTGTCTTCTGTCTGTCTGTGTGTCTGTCTGTCTTCTGTCTGCTTGTCTGTGCCTGTCTGCCTGTATGTCTGCCTGTCTGTGCCTGTCTGCCTGCCTGCCTGTCTGTCGTTCTGTCTCTTTCTTCTCTCTCTCTCCCATATCCTCTCTTTAATGCAATTTATTAAGTATTCATCCCTGAAGGTCAGCTATATTTAGTCCCAGAATGTGCTCCAACTGCCATAAAACAAAGAGCAGGGCATGCACTGGTCACCAGCAGTGTCACCAGCAGTATCACCAGCAGTATCACCAGCAGTATCACCAGCAGTATCACCAGCAGTGTCACCAGCAGTATCACCAGCAGTATCACCAGCAGTATCACCAGCAGTATCACCAACAGTATCACCAGCAGTATCACCAGCAGTATCACCAGCAGTATCACCAGCAGTATCACCAGCAGTATTACCAACAGCAGCTCCCAGCAGGTAGACAGGCTGACCGCGCCTCAGCGGAAGTCAGGCCGCTCTGACCAGCATTATAGTTCTCATGCTACAAGAGCTCATCTAGTTTGGGGATTTAGCTCTGATTAGTTGTTGTTATGGAGGGATTACATGACTGGATCCTCCAAAGACTGGGTAAGTGAGGAGGGAGGGGGAGCGGAGAGGAGAGGAGAGGAGAGGAAAGGAGGGGAAAGGAGGGGAAAGGAAAGGAGGGGAGAGGAGGGGAGAGGAGAGGAGGGGAAAGGAGAAGAAGGGAGGGATCGGAGAGGAGAGGAGGGGAAAGGAGAGGAAGGGAGGGGAGAGGAGAGGAGAGGAGGGGAAAGGAGAGGGAGGGAAGGAGGGAGGGAGGAGAGGGGAGAAGAGGGGAGGGGTGGGGAGAGGTCAGGAAAGTCAAATCCAATCAATGTCAGCTACAGCACCACGGACCCTGGATGGTTCTGGATGTCAGCTGTTTGTCTCTCCTGTTGCTACAGGCTTCTGGGTCCTGTAGTATCACAGTCAGAGGCTCCAGGGTCCTGTAGTATCACACTCAGGTCTACGTTTGAGGAATTTTAATCAATTTTCGCCTGTAATAAAGAGCCATCTCACACACTCTCTCTCACACACACACTGTCTCTCACACACAGACACTCTCACACACTCTCTCTCTCTCTCTCTCTCTC
>BROE01000002.1:4189750-4207294 GCA_036571765.1 Plecoglossus altivelis
GAGGGAGGAGGGGGAAGGGGAGGAGGGGGAGGGAGATACTGATGAGCCTGATTCATTGATTAGGTTTTTTCCTGCTTCCTCACAAATAGGGCTCTCATTCAGTTACAGGACATGTGTGTGCATATGTGTGTGTGCATGTGCGTGTGTGTTTGTGCATATGTGTGTGTGCATGTGCGTGTGTGTTTGTGCATATGTGTGCGTGTGTGTTTGTGCATATGTGTGCGTGTGCAGGGGGGGGACTGTACACAGCATACACAGCGCCCTGCTAACCCACTCCCCTCTCTCTCTCCCCCCAGGTGAAGGTGAACATCATTGGCGATGTCATCGACCAGGGTGCCACCACGCTGAGAGTGGACCCATCAGGGTTCAGCCCCCACGCCGCCATCTATTCCATGAGGCCCGACGCTCGTTGTGTCATCCACGTGCACACGCCCGCCACCGCCGCAGTGAGTGTGCACGAGACCCGGGAAGAGCTCTCTACAATGTTGAAATAGACATTTATAAGAAAAACAAACACTATATAGTGCTAACCTGTCACTTCTCTCTCTCTCCTTTTCTCCTCTCTTTCTCTCCATTTTCTCCTCTCTCCGTCCCCTCTTTTCTCCTTTCCCTCCCCCCTTCTCTCCTCTCTCCCTCCTCCTTGTCTCCTCTCCTCTCCCCCCTTCTCTCTCCTCTCCCTCCCCCTTCTCTCCTCATTCTGCTGGCTCCAGGTCTCCTCCATGAAATGTGGTCTGCTGCCCATCTCCCAGGAGGCTCTGATCCTAGGAGACGTGTCCTACTTCAACTACCAGGGCAGCCTGGACGAGCAGCAGGAGAGACTGGAGCTACAGAAAGCTCTGGGACCCTCTGCCAAGGTAGCCCTCCTGCCCTATCTAACCCTGGGTCACACACCTCTCCTAACCCTGGGTCACACACCCCACCTAACCCTGGGTCACACACCCTACCTAACCCTGGGTCAGATATATGCACCATATACAGGGGTAGAGACATGCCCTTTCAGTGGTAGATGCAGTATAACTCGGTGTCTCCAGAGATCACAGGTGCAAATCCCCCTGGGTAAACTCTCTCTCCATGTGTGATGTTCAGGTGCTGGTTCTGAGGAACCACGGCGTGGTAGCCTTGGGGGAGACCATTGAAGAGGCCTTTCATTATATCTACAACGCCCAGTATGCTTGCGAGATCCAGGTACGCACACACACACACACGCGCACACACTCTCTCATCATCCTGTGGAAAAGAATACATGCAATGTAAATAAGGGAGTGTAAACCCTGAGTGAGGTCGACAGCAGCAGTTCCATTAGCAGTCTGGGTGTGGGCAGGGCGCCCTTGTTTTGTTGCTGATTGCAGGCATGGCGATGCCAGGCATTCCAGACAGATCGTTACCACGGCGATGTCAGGCATTCCGGACGCCCTGACTGGTTGCAATGCGTGTGGTTGCCTGATGATGCTATAGAGATAGGCTGGCTGTTGTTGTTGGAACACAACCTGTGGTTCTAGGGATCATTTTGATGTGGTCCTGTGTGTGTGTGTGTGTGTGTGTGTGTGTGTGTGTGTGTGTGTGTGTGTGTGTGTGTGTGTGTGTGTGTGTGTGTGTGTGTGTGTGTGTGTGTGTGTGGTCAGTAACAACAAGGGAACCTACAGCTGGTGTTACTGCAGGCCTCAGTAGCAGCAGTATTAATCCTCTCCTTGGACTTGGGCCAACGGGAAAACAAAACATTCAAGCAGCATGTTTGCAAAGCTTAGCTTCCCCTCTCTCTCCCTCTCTCCCTCTCACCCTCCCTCCCTCTCTTTCCCTCTCACCCTCCCTCTCTCTCACCCTCCCTCCCTCTCTCTCCCTCTCACCCTCCCTCCCTCCTCTCCCTCTCACCTCCCTCCTTCTCTCCTACCCTCCCTCCCCTCTCTCTCCCTCTCAACCCCCTTCTCTTCCTACCCCCCCTCCTCACCTCGCGCTCCGCCCTTCACTCCCTCACCCTCCTCCTCTCCCTGTCCTGGTCCTCACACCCCTGTCCCCCCTGCCAGGTGAATGCCATCTCGTGCGCGGGCAGCCTGGACAACCTGATCGTGCTGGACCAGGCGACGTACAAGGCCCGCACGCAGGGCGTGGCAGAGAAGGGCGTCGCCATGGGAACGCAGCACAAATGGAAGATTGGCGAGCTGGAGTTTGAATCCCTCATGAGAATGCTGGACAATCTGGTGAGTCTCTCTGCGTATCTCTCTCGACTCTGTCTCTCGGTGTCTGTCTAACGCTCTACCTTTCTATTCTTGTCTTTATCTTACTGTCTGTCTGTCTCTCTGTCTATCTTTCTGTCTATCTCTCTATGTTTATCTTCCTGTTGCTCTCTGGCACTGTGACATGGTGTTTAAACTGTAATCTGAACGGAAGAAGGAAGGAAGCAATGGAAGAGAGAGAGAGGGTGCAACAGAGGGAGAGAGAGAGGGAGGGAGGGAGGGAGGGGAGGAGGGAGGGAAGGGAGGAGGGAGGGAGGGAGGAGAGGAGGGAGAGAAGAGAGGAGAGTGCAGCAGAGAAGAGGAGGAGAGAGGGAGAAGGGAGAGAGAGAGAGAGGGAGAGGGAGAGAGAGAGGAGAGAGAGAGAGAGGGCCGGGAGGGGCGGAGGAGAGAGAGAGAGAGAGAGCAGAGATAGGGAGAAGCTAGCCTCTGCCTGTGCTAGCTGCACATGCTGGCTGCCCTTGGCTCTCTGGTGAATCTACCCAGCGCAGCAGCACTGGGCCTGGGGCCTGAGCCGCCCTCCCACGCCCTCTCCTGGCTCTGGCCAGCTGACATATGGGCTGGGTCACACCGAGGTCGTTAACGGGGTTGATTAGAGTGGCGTTTGGCAGTCTCACGTCGGGTACCCGAGGGGGGGGGGGGTTGTTGGGGGGTGAAGATGGGCAGAGGTAGGGAGAGTCTTGTGACCAGGGCAGACGGAGATGAGGATCTAGAGATAGGACAGAGAAGGAGTGGGGAGGAGAAATGGTGGTTAAGGCAGGATTTACAAAGGGAGATGGACAGAGAGATCAATTGACTAGAAGAGAGAGTTGTGAATACAGAGAGAGGGAGATAGAGACAGAGAGAGAGGGGTGGGGAGAGAGAGGGAGATATAGACAAGAGAGAGGGGTGGGAAGAGAGGGAGAATAGAGACAGATAGAGAGGGGTGGGGAGAGAGAAGGGAAGATAGAGACAGAGAGAGAGGATGGGGAGAGAGAGAGGAGCAAGAGGACAGGAAATGGCTCAGCTGACTCTTGGTCTTGGTTGCCAGGAGACGAAGGTCACACATCGTTGTTTTTCCACTATCCCACTGTGGACATATTATGGGATGTCTGCGTGACACTATCCTCCCTCTGTCCTCTCTCCTCTCTCTCCTCTCTGTCTCTCCTCTCTGTCTCTCCTCTCTGTCTCTCCTCCTCTCTCTCCTCTCTGTCTCTCCTCCTCTCTGTCTCTCTCTTCCCTGTTCTGCTCAGTGATCAGACCAAACCAGACACTCTTTCACTACTTCTGCAGACTCCCTGATCTCTACTTTACCAACAGGAATCTATAAATAACGTATCAAATATTATATAATTCATACAACTGTACTTCACTGATTCACTTAACTGAATACTCATTGGGTATTTATTTATGTATTCATTTATTTATTCATTTACAGGGCCAGACCAAGTAAAGCTTTTCTGTTGTGCTGAAATATTTCTCTCTCCCTCTCCCTCCTCTCTCTATCCCTCTCCTCTCTCTCTACCCTCTCATCCTCTATCCTCTCCCTCTCTCTCTATCCCTCTCCTCTCTCTCTCTCTCTCTCTCTCTCTCTCTCTCCTACCTCTCTCTCATTCTTTCTCTCTCTCTCTCTTTCTCTCTCTCTCTCTATCTCTCTCTCTCTCTCTCTCTGTCCCTCTCTCTCCCTCCCTCTCTCTGTCTGTCTCTGTCTCTCTCTGATGCTACATGAAATAGGGTTATAAGAGATGTTTGGTGTGGTGAGACCACATGGTTAGCTGGCAGTTCTGACTGGCCATTAAAGGTGTATTTAAAAGTCAAGAAAGTATCTCTCTCTGTCTCTCTCTCTCTGTCTCTGTCACTCTCTCCTAACTACATGTACCAACCCCCCCCCTGTCTCTCAGGGTTACCGGACGGGCTACGCCTACCGCCACCCCATCGTGCGCGAGAAGCCGCGCCACAAGAGCGAGGTGGAGATCCCGGCCACGGTGACGGCGTTTGCGTTGGAGGAGGAGGATGGCAGCGGGCGGCTGCCCCTGCGCTTCCTGCAGCAGCGGCAGCAGAGAGAGAAGACCCGCTGGCTCAACTCCCCCAACAGCTACACCAAGGTCAGCCTGGACGGAGAAGAAGCCCGCGCCAGGACCACGGTGAGGAGGCAGGGGGGGAGGAAGTGGGGGAGGGGGTATGGGGGAGGGAGGGAGGGGTACTGGGGGAGGGAGGGGGAGGGAGGAGAGGGTGAGAAGGGAGGAAGGAGGAGTAAGGGTGAGAGGGAGGAAAGTGTAAGGGTGAGAGGGAGGAAAGTGTAAGGGAGAGAGGGAGGGAGGGAGGTGTAAGGGTGAGGAGAAGGGAGGGAGGAAGGGAGAAAGAGGGCAGGGGGAGGGGGAGAGAAGGAAAGGAAGGGAGAAGAGGGAGGGAGGAGTAAGGGTGAGAGGGAGGGAGGGAGCTAGGAAGGGAGAGGGAGGTGTTTGTGTGGGTGTTTCCTAGGTGCGTTGCTCTTTGACTCTCTCTCAGACATCTCTGCTCTCTGTGTTAGCCTGCCCTCTGCTGGAGGGTGGCGGATCTACACATGTGGCTCCTCCAACTCCTCAGCCTAAATGTGACCGTGTGCATCTGTGTGTGCGTGTGTCTGTCCCCAGTGGATGAAGGCAGATGAGACAGGGACCCCCATCAGGATCGAGGACCCCAACCAGTTTGTCCCCATGAACACCGACCCCAACGAGGTGCTGAAGAAAAGGAACAAGGTCAGTACCAGACAGTCAACTGTCACCTCTGTTGCATCTGTCAACTGTCACATCTGTTACCTGTGACCCACCTGTCCACGTGCACCTGCTGGCATGTGACCCACCTGTCCACGTGCACCTGCTGGCATGAGACCATGTGACCATGTGACCATGCTACTGTCGTCTCTTCCCAGATCAGAGAGCAGAACAGGTGGGACCTGATGACGTCAGGGCCGCGCTCGCAGCACCTGGCCGGCATCCCCATCGACGAGCCTCGCCAGGTAGGCCCCGCCCCCACCGCCGTATCAACCTGGAGGGGATAGAGGGTGAATGTTGGAGGGTGAATATACTGTGTATATATACAGTCATGTGAATACTGTCTATATATATACACCACCAGTCAAAAGCTTGGACACATTGTCCCATTCATTTGAATGGGAGAGTGCGTCCAAACCTTTGACTGGTGGTGTAAGTTTAGTTGTAGACAGGTGTGGCTATAGCTCAGTGGTAGGACAGGAAAATGCAGATTACAAGTTGCTAAATTACAATATAGTCAGAACTCTCCTGGAGTGAACAAAATGTATCGTTCCACTGTAACGTGGTATCTGGGGTCCAGCTCATTTCATTGGTTCAATTACACACCAATGCTGTGGATCTTGTCTTTATATGTGACTGTATATGTGTGTTTAATCTGGAAATCTCTGAGATTGGTTTGAGCCGTCCTTTGCATCTAGTGTGATCGGCGGTTTGTCGACACAGGTTGATACGATCAGAGGAAAAACAGTCAACTCGTGTGCTGTCACAATGAACCACTAGATGGCGCTAAACACCCTCACATCCAGCACCAAACGCCCTCTAATTTGCCAGTTCCTGGAATCTTTATTAGTTCTCAGAAATGGAACCAGGTTCTTTTATGAAGCCAACTTATTAAGACCATCATGCGGATAGTTAGGACGTAAGCGTGTAGGTGTGTGCGAGAGGTTGTGCGAGGCCATGTTGTAATACTGTCCACCTGTTGTGTGTTTTGTACTGAAGGACCTTATGCAGAGAGAGGTAATTTCTCAGTCCGTGTTCAGTGTCCCTGTGTTCAGGCTTCGGGTCACGACTGAACCCAGCCTCCATTTCAGTTGACTTCCTGTTTATTTGGCTTGTCTGCCTGCAAGGTTGCTGCGTCTGTTTGACTTATGGTTTGATCTGGTTTGATCTGGTTTTGATGAATGATGCGATGGCGTGATCGGACGTTCTGCGTGTTTGTTGGGTTTTCGAAGTGTTATTGTCATTTATTTACTTTTGTTGTCTTGCCGTCCCTTGTCGATGTGATGTCGAAGCACGATTATGACACTTGGGGTTTGACGTGTTGGAGATGTTTTCACTGGCATGTGTGTGGCGTGATTGGTGTGTCCGTGCATGGTGCGTGTGGTGTGGTGGCGCAGTGTGTGCGTCAGTCGTCGTGCGTGTGGTCCTGGTCCATCTCTCGTGCCAGTTTGGACTTGCCATTTGAACGTACTTTCTTCAACTCAGCAAACAGGACCGATCAAGAAATATCGCACAGGGGTGGTAATCGTGGACTTGGGCATGTTTGAAGGAGAACGCGATACTTGGAGGCCTCCGTCCCGTTCCGCCCCATCTCTCCCCGTTGACGAACCTCACTCCCCTCCCCCAGCTTCGCATACTGACGCACCATCGCACGAACACACACGCTAACGCTTCTCTCTCTCCCCCCCACACACAAACACAAAAACAAACACACACACACCCTCCCTCTCTCTCTCCCCCCCACACTCACCCTACTTACTCTTCTGCCCCCACAGACAACGACCCTCCCTCCTCCTCTTCTCTCTCTCTCCCCCCACGCTAATGGCCCCTCTCGTCTTCGCCGCCAAGCGAGCGGACTCACCCTCCCCTCGTCTCCCTACACCCGCATCTTTATCTTTGGCGGCCGGCACTTCTCTCGATACCCAACCCCGAGCTAACCCCCTCTCGGCCGTCTCTCCCCTCCACCACACCTACTTCAACACCTCTCTCTCGTCCTTGCCGGGCGCGAGCTATCTTCATTTCCAACTCCCTCTACTCCCCCCCCACCATCTGACGACCCTCCTTGTCTCGTCGCTCGAGCCAGCAGGACCCTATGTGGCCACAGATGATGACCAGGCAGGATCCTTGCCCCCCAACCCCTTCAGTCAGCTGTCTGAGAAGGAGCTGGAGGACTACAGGAAGAATGTGGAGCGCAGGCAGCTTGGACTGCAGGGTGAGGAACACACACACACACGTAGCACACACACACACACACACACACACACGTAGCACACACACACACACACACGTAAGCAACAACACGCACACACACACATAGCACCACACACACACCACGTAGCACACACCCACACACGTAGCACACACACACACACGTAGCACACCCACACACGTAGCACACACACACACACAGCGTAGCACACACACACACACGTAGCACACACCCACACACGTAGCACACACACACACACACATATATCACACACACACATCACAACAGCCCTATGACAGGTACACACACACAACCTCACTCTTACACCCCCCACACACACACCCACACACACATAGCACACACACATGAACACACACACACACGTAGCACACACGCATGAAAACACACACACGTAGCACACACGTACACACACACTCACGCGCACACATGTAGCACACATGCATGAGCACACACACATGTAGCACACACACGCACACATAAATACTCTCTCAAATACACACACACACATAGCACACACGCATGAACACACACTCACGCACACTCAATACTCTCTCAAACACACACACATACACTCACTCACTCAAAAACCCACACACACACACACACACTAGTAGCACATGTTCTGCATGTGTTCCTGTTCTCCAGGTTGTGGTTGTGGTTCTCTTGGTTTATCCCTGCCACTTACTGAAGAACAAGCGTGTGTTTTTACCGCGTGTGAGTTTCTATCAATTATTGCGTGTATGTATGTGTGCGTCGGTATATATGTGCCTGTGTGTGTGACTTTGTGTGTGTGTGTGTGCGCCTGTGTGTGTGCTTGTGTGTGTGTGTGTGTGTGAGCGTGTGTGTGAGCGTGTGTGTGTGTGTATGTGTGTGTCTTAACCTACGCTCCACTAGCATTCTGACTAACATGGCCAACAGACTGGTTCCACAGCAGGTCTTCACACCCCCGCCATGAGTGGGCCTGGTTACCATGACACTGTCACCACCCTGTACACACACACACACACACACACTGCCCAATCTGGTTATATTGTAGCATTTCTGTGTATCTGATGTCCTAATGCATGTGCTGGTCCACCCACTCACTCACATGCCTGGTGACTGCTTGAGTCGTCCCCGCCTCTGCCAGGCCCACTCACCAGAGGTGCATTCTGGGAACTGGAGTTCTTTCAGTACCAGGCTATTTTCAAAGTATGCATGTCACTGATAACCATGATCATGAACTGTTTCAACTGAGTGGATGGGATGATGTGTGTTAATGTGATGGTGAAAGTGTTGGAATGTCCCTTTAATAATACCATGACAACAAACAGTAGCTTAGCACCGCCCTCACCACCTCCTCTCACCCCGGATGTGGGGAGCGTTGTGTGTGGGGGTCCATGAAGTGGAACCCACAACATTCCAGTTTCTAAACGTCTGGGAGGAGGGACCAATCCCAGCAGCCGGCGTCAACCTACAGGGCGGAGTCTTTCCACGACAGCAGTGAATGTGCACGTGCTTCTTAACGTAGCTGTGATCACTAACCTCTCCCCTTCACCCCCTCCTCTCCCCCCCCCTTACCTGCCGTCTCTGACCCCGCCTCCCCACTCACCCCTCTCACCCCTTCCCCCGCCTCCCCACTCACCCCTCTCACCCCTTCCTCACCCCCTCCTGCAGATGGCGAGCACGAGCTAACCGACGACGACGTTTCCACTCTCTCTCAGTCACTGTCCCAAACTCAGTCCCCTCTAAACACCCCTGCTAAAGAAGGTACCACACACAGGGGGGAGAGAGGGAGGGAGGGTGGGGGAGGAGGGAGAGAGGGAAGGAGGGAGGAGGGAGAGAGGGAGGGAGGGGGGGAGAACTTGAGGAAGGAGGATGAGATGGCTAGAAAGTGAAAGTAGAGAGAGATGACTTGTGTTCCTGTGTTTGTCTGCATTCATGTGTGTGAACTAAACTGGCCTGCCTTTGCTGTTCCACTGCATGTTTGACACACACAGACACACGCATCAACGTTAAATCACCCTCTGAAACACCCACACGACAAAACCACTCAATGACCCGCAATTAGCCTTGCTAATTAGCTCAGTAGAAGCATAATTTATGAGGTGGTGTTGGAGGGCGTCCAGTGTGCTCTCTCTGAGAGCATGGACATCACACATCTAACAAAGCACACACACCACAGCGGACGTCAGGTGATTGCAGGCAACTACCCACACTCACACTACCACCTGACGCACCCATTCTGACACACCTCCTCCATTGTGATTGGTCAACGGCCTAGAGACAACACTGCCAATAACTCTACCCTGATCTCCTCTGCCAATGACACGCATCCTAGTGTGCGTCCTATGAAACGGCTTATGAAACATATACAGACAACATATTGAAGCAAGTTCAGTATCAGCAGATCAAGGCACGCCACGGGCGCCAGCGCCCACACTGCACGAGCACAGCACTCCAACAGATAATAGGGTGTTTTTTACATCTACAACACATGTAGAACAACATCTCTCCAGGTGGAGATATGAGGAACACTCACACACTACAAACACACACACCAAGCCCAACTGAAATACGGCACACACACTAACAGCTCAGCTATAACTTTGTTTTCGCGTCTACAATACACACACCCACACTACACAAACACATACACCCACATTACGAACAAACAGATACACCCACACTACACACACAACACGGTCACAGAGTCATTCAATCTACCTGATTGGGCGTTTTTTTCCCTCAACAGCGCTCAAGGTTAGGCAAGACAACACCTCGTCTGTTACATGCCCACACCTACAACCCACGTCCGGAGGACACTAGCATAGGGGTCTCACTCGACACCACACTCAAAACTAAACAACACGCAACTATTCTCCACCCTACACATTCCATACCTTAACACTACGTGTCCCCTGCGGGAGGGGGCGGGCAGCGTAAAACTCGCCTTCACAATCTGGCGGCGGCCACAGCAACTAAGTCAGCGGGAGGACCAGCATCTCCGTCTAGCCGGAGACACACGTCATCCATTACCCAAACACACAAGTCCTGGTATACCGTCTCCCCAGCACATATCAGAATTGGGCGCCACCGGAGGACCCGAGTCGTTTCCAGGGAAAGGGAAGCGGCAGTACAGGCAAGACAGCTTTTCCTGAGAAGACGAGGACTCGCAGTTTCATACGTAGCGCTAAGTGGAGAGGGGGGGGCCGGCCCAGAGGGTGGAGGGGAGGGGGGGGTGGAGAGGGAGGGGGGTGGAGAGGGAGGGGGTGGAGAGGGAGGGGGGGTGGAAGAGGAAGAGGGTGACTTGGGACAAGCACACAGACATGAGTATACCGCCCTCCAACACAGGTGGGGCGTCACTTTAGAGGAGTAGACGGCTGGGAGGACACAGACCCTTGCGAGTTGTCGGGACGTACCGAGGACAACGGCGGGACAACAGAGCGTCTGTGTCCTGACTGCCGCGGGGGATTGGGGGGGTGGGAGGGGGATGGGGAGGGGGGGTGGGAAGGGGGCGCTATGCTTGGTCTTTTTTGAATGCAAGTTCTGAAGTCCATCCGCGAGCTCCGTCTAATGTCATTCTCATTCTGCTCTTTCTCTCTTTCCTCCCCCTCCTCTCATCTCCACCTCTTCCACCCCTCCTCCTCCTCTCTTCCTCCTCTCCTCTTCCCCTCCCTCTCAGACAACCACACGGGCCTGATACTGAACGGTAAGGACGGCGACCACAGCGTGGACGAGGAGCTGAGCAAGCGCGTCAGCCAGCTGACCACCAGCGTGGAGAGCGTGGAGATCACGGTGCGCGACGGCGGCGAGAAGATCGAGGAGGCGCTGTCCCCCGAGAGCTCGCCCTCCAAGTCGCCCAACAAGAAGAAGAAGAAGTTCCGTACCCCGTCCTTCCTGAAGAAGAACAAGAAGAAGGAGAAGACAGAGGCCTAGGGAGCGGGGGAGGAGGAGGGAGAAGGAGGGAGGAGGGGTAACACCAACTTTTTTATGTCCAACTTTTTTCCCCCCACTTTTTTTTACGTCTGTGTAAAACCTTTTTTTTTTTTAAGTCCTTTTGGTTTCAGAATTGAATTTTACTTTTGGTTTGTCATTTGTTTTCTTTTCTTTTTATTTTTTTTTACAAATGGTTGTTTTCAGTGAAGAAAAAAATGAGTGGCTTGAGGCAAGAATGAAATGTCTTTCTCTGTCTCAGGACAGCGTGGTTTAAGGTGCAGGAATCAGAAAAGGACCCTCCCCCCCAGCCTGATCCAGTTTATCAATCAGCAAATGATTAG
The DNA here is from genome assembly GCA_036571765.1 of Plecoglossus altivelis. NCBI lineage: Eukaryota > Metazoa > Chordata > Actinopteri > Osmeriformes > Plecoglossidae > Plecoglossus > Plecoglossus altivelis. The sequence goes on from BROE01000002.1 coordinate 4,201,200, forward strand.
AATCAGGTGTGTGTGATTAGCGAGGGTTTGGCGTGAGAAGCTACCGGTGGTTGGGTTAGCCTGTCCCGCACCCTGCCCAGCTAAACTCCCTGAATCCTCAACAGTACACACCAGCGCAAATGCTTCAAAGCCATTTTAGCTTGGTCCTTTGCACAAGGCAGGGTTTTCAGTCAAGAGGTGGTGTTGAAACAGCTGTGTGTGTGTGTGGGTGGGTGTGTGTGTGTGGGTGTGTGTGTGTGTGTGGGTGTGTCTGTGTGTGTACACACACGTCGCGAGACTCGTCAACACGTTGCACGGGGCGCCTGCACACAGGATGGGTCCCCTTATGGTAACCATGGGAACCACGGCCACCATTTTGTTTCTCTTTTATCTGGGTCGTTGGGAGGTCTCTCCTGAGCCGCTCTGCTCCCTGCTTCGCGTCGCTTAGAGAGACGTCACACGCCTGTGTAGGCCACGGGAATTTTCTACTCACAATGAGTTTTAAAAAAACCCAACAACAGTTCTAGACTTGTTAGGAGGCTTAGTGCAGGATTCTCTGTCTGTCTCTCCCTCCTTTATGCTGTCTGAATCCTTCATCTCGTCCACTGCTGGAGGTGGACAGCTTTGGTCAGGTGTGTCTTATGGAGGGATGGAGGGAGGGTGGGAGGGAGGGATGGATGGAGGGTGGGAGGGAGGGAGGGAGGGAGGGATGGATGGCTGGAGGGATGCTCCATCTATGCTGTCTTGTCTGGATGTAGCCAGCGTTCATCCAGAGCAAGTTGAAAGGAGAGTGCGTGATTTAGTTTTGATGTTGTACACTCCGTTATACTTTGGGACCAGAGCTGGGACTTCACCCTTTGACCTTGTGTCCAAGAGTCGATGATTCATAAACATGCATTTTTACGTAGACATCATCATCTCCTTTTGAATTATTATTATGATTTCTTTTTTTTCTCTCAAAAACATTTCAAAACTAAAAGGAATCGAGTAAAAAAACACACAAAAACAATCACGTTTTAGTGAAACGTCCTTCAGATATATTCTCAACATGTAGAAAACATCACATCTCATGACGTAGATTCTCCATTCGTTTTTTTTTATTTTAATGATTGCTTTTTAACACAATGTTTGGCATCAGAACACGCTTGTTTTTTTTATACTCATTTCTACATGTTTACAGAGGACACAAGGGAACGCACACGTTGTTTTAGCAAGATTCCAAGTTTATACAGCTGACTACTATACTGTAGGAAACGCCTGGATTTTCAAATTATATTCTAGTACAGATTACTAACCAAAACAAGTGTGGTTTTAGATTTTTAACAAGATTTTTATTTTATTCGTGCTGCACTTTTTTTAAAATCTGGTATAGACTAAATAGCACCATGGTAGTGGCAGGTGGATTCAAACTGCTGGAGATTTGCTGAACGGTAGGGGAAATGTTCACGCCAAATACCCTTAGACACGAAGACTGGACATGCTTTACATGCAGACTGGATAGGGTTTAAATGCAGACTGGATAGGGTTTAAATGCAGACTGGATAGGGTTTAAATGAAGACTGGATAGGGTTTAAATGCAGACTGGATAGGGTTTAAATGCAGACTGGACATGCTTTAAATGCAGACTGGATAGAGTTTAAATGCAGACTGGATAGGGTTTAAATGCAGACTGGATACGGTTTAAATACAGATTGGATAGGGTTTAAATGCAGACTGGATAGCATTTAAATGCAGACTGGATAGAGTTTAAATGCAGACTGGATAGGGTTTAAATGCAGACTGGATAGGGTTTAAATGAAGTCTGGATAGGGTTTAAATGCAGACTGGATAGCATTTAAATGCAGACTGGATAGGGTTTAAATGCAGACTGGATAGGGTTTCAATGCAGACTGGACATGGTTTAAATGCAGACTGGATAGGGTTTAAATGCAGACTGGACATGGTTTAAATGCAGACTGGATAGCATTTAAATGCAGACTGGATAGGGTTTAAATGCAGACTGGATAGGGTTTAAATGCAGACTGGACATGGTTTAAATGCAGACTGGATAGAGTTTAAATGCAGACTGTATAGGGTTTAAATGCAGACTGGACATGGTTTAAATGCAGACTGGATAGCATTTAAATGCAGACTGGATAGGGTTTAAATGCAGACTGGATAGGGTTTAAATGCAGACTGGACATGGTTTAAATGCAGACTGGATAGGGTTTAAATGCAGACTGGATAGGGTTTAAATGCAGACTGGACATGGTTTAAATGCAGACTGGATAGGGTTTAAATGCAGACTGGATAGGGATTAAATGCAGACTGGATAGGGTTTAAATGCAGACTGGATATGGATTAAATGCAGACTGGATAGGGTTTAAACATAAGACAGTTGAGAGAAAACTGCTCATTAATTAATCTCACTCTTCGCTGAATTATGTGTCAAATAAAAAACGATAGTGCTATAACTGGAGTCCTGAACATACTGTAGACCACCAACTCTAACCTACAGATGAAAAGCAGACCTGCGATGTCATAATGGGTGGATTTCATGTGTGTCAATATTCTATGTTTTCTAGCTTCTCTCTCTGTGTATCTGCGTACATCAGAGGGGCTGGTAGTTACCTGCACGCAGTGTCATAAGCAGACCCCTTAAAGTCACACTCCTGCACACGGTCATCTATGTTTGGTTTATCCAACGTCGCTCCGCTCGCGATGGAGGACGTTAACTGGAAAAGAGATTCGGAAGTCATTTTCTCAAGGGGTGGTTTGGGTGCGGGAGTGTGGATGCGGGGCAGGGAAAGGATTAGTGGTTTGGGAGTGAGGGTGCGGGGCGGGGCAGGGCAAAGGGTTAGTGGTTTGGGGGTGCGGGGCAGGGTGGTATGGGGAATGGATGAGTGGTTTGGGGGGGGGGGAGAGAAGGGAAAGGGGGAGGGGAGGGGGAGAAACCATGTTGTTGGGTTAACAGGAGACGTTGAGGTCTTTGCCAAGCCAAAGTGAGCTGTCCCATGTTAGACTCTTATAATAGAACTACACAGTTGTTGTTTTTTTCTTTCAAGGCGTACAAGTATCCCAGCTAGCAATGTGAAAGAAAGGAGGGAGGGAGGGAGGGAGGGAGGGAAGGAAGGAGGGAAGGAAGGATGGAGTGTAAATAGCACAAATCTGAAGCCCTAACGCCTTGCTTGGTGTCACAGCACATAACTGCAAAGCTGGACAAGGTGTGTGACTTTAATAAGAAGTGTATTATATGTGTGTAGGATGGGGGAGGGGTTACGGGTGGGGGCGTGTAGGAGACTGGCGTTGACAGTGACGTTAACACACCATTTGTTTTGATCGGGGCAAAACTGAAACTTTTCTTCACTTACCATTTCTCCTTTATTTTTACCTTCCCATGTTTATGTCATTTGTATTTACATTTCCCCCCCCCCCTTTCTATTTAGTTAACCCAGAGCTGTTGGCTTTGGTTATTTGGACACAAACATAAAACTGGCTTCCCAGATTAACTGAATTTGGCATTATTTTGTCCATCTTCAACCATTTGCACCTTGTTCTACTAATGCCTCGTTATCCTCCATTTTGTTTTTTCTGTTGAAATAAAAAAATAGAAAGAAAAAAAAATATGACAAAAATAAAAGATATATACGAAAGAATCACTTTGGCATGTCAGAATGACCCAGTATAAGCCACTCTGTCACCTGTGAAAGATTCTCTATCAACGGTTATCTAATGGAGTTGCTTTTAGATGTATTGCTAATCAGTGTAAATTCACAAAATAAAATAAAAAAGTATTTTAAGAATCATCTGCTCATTTTTATTCTTTACGTCTGTTGACGCCACGCTGAGAGTTGCGTTCGCAACCTGGCGCGTTCATAAACGCTCAGTTCTTTCTTTGTCCAACGGACGTTTACATCGAACATGATGTCATCCATCCATTTTTACGTTTGTAGTCATCGGGTAACGAACGTCTGGGGTCTCTAACGAAGCACAGGCAGGCCACAAACAAGCTGGAATAACTGACACGACGATAGCTACTTGAACGCTTCCTCTTGATTACGTGTAAAACGTCCCATGGTAGCTCAAGGTGAACGCGTTTCTGAACCGTTTCGGGCACCGATTAGCATGTTGTGATGTCATGTACCGAGACGGAACGAAAACCTGTCGGTTGAAACCTGCACATTGCTTCTTTTTACTGGTCTCCTGGCAACCGAGTGGCATTTTTTCGATGGTTCTGTTTCCCACTGTGTGGTGTTGATGATGAATCAATGGAACCCTGTAACCATGTTTGGCATCGAGAGCTGCTTACACGCATTCTTGATCAGGAAGGTGCGAGTCGGAGATGTTGTCAGAATTCTTGCAAATTTCTCAGAGGAAACGGGATCAACTGCAATAGGTCCACCTCTTGATGTACCCATGTACCCTTGATGATGCAATAGGTCCACCCTTGATGTACCCATGTACCCTTGATGATGCCATAGGTCCACCGGGTCACCTCTTGTGACGTCATAAACGTGTACGCATCATCGCCAAAGAGAATGACACGACACCAACGCCTGGACTCGGTCGAACAAGACAGCGAAATGTTAGCAGACTTTTCATTCCATGTGCCCTTGATGTCAACTAATTTACTGCATGGAGAGTTTAAAAAAAAAACGTTTCTTCCACACTTCAGCCAAGATACATCGAAGTGCTGGAAGTGTGTGTGTGTGTGTGTGTGTGTGTGGTTCCATTTGTGCCTTGACTGCTGTGTTTTCCCACAGATGCAAAACCTGTTGCAATAAGCAAAAGCTGAATCAGGACTTGTGCTGCAGTACGTGTAGGACTGGAGGTTTGTTTGAAACCCTTTTCGGAAGGTCTTTCAACAGCAGGTTGTTAACATCCCACAGAGCTGCAGGGTTGCTGGCCAGCATGGACACGCCCCTCCGCTCCAACGGATCGCAGAGCTCTGATTGGACGAATTGGGTGTGTGAGGTTTGGGGTTGGAATGCCAACCCTGCGTTCTGATTGGACGACCCGGAGTTGAGAAGGAGGGGCTGAGAGTGAGCGAGGTAGCGGAAACAGCGAGGTAGAGAAATTATTATTCTAGTTTTAATTTATAGTTATAATGTGATTTATTTACAACTATTAAGACATCTACTCGATAGACTCATCCGTACAGACTTAACAGTAATCACCACATACTCTATGGAATCTCTGAATGTGATATACAATATGGCACTTTATTTGGTATCTTTCCTGCTATGAACAACAAGTATAATAAAAGTTGTATGAATGAAAACTGGTCTGCCAGGATTCTTTTTTGAGCACGATGACCTGATTGTGACCTCACAGAGGACATCCCCTGGTTGTGACCTCATAGAGGACGTCCCCTGGTTGTGACCTCACAGAGAATGTCTCCCTGGTTGTGACCCCACAGAGGATGTCCCCTGGTTGTGACCTCACAGAGAATGTCTCCCTGGTTGTGACCTCACAGAGGACGTCCCCTGGTTGTGACCTCACAGAGAATGTCTCCCTGGTTGTGACCTCACAGAAGACGTCCCCTGGTTGTGACCTCACAGAGGATGTTGCCCTGGTTGTGACCTCACAGAAGACATCGCCCTGGTTGTGACCTCACAGAAGACGTCCCCTGGTTGTGACATCACAGAGGACATCCCCTGATTATGACCTTACACGCACACAGCACTGGCTCACACATGTAGGGTTTAGTCGTGCTAACCAGGGGGCAGGATAGAGATGGAACAGCAGTGTGTGTCTGTGTAGAGTGGGGCTAGCAGGACTGGGGGGGGTGAGTGTGTGACCACGTATGTAGAGGAGAGGGAGAAGGCGAGGGAGTTAGGGGAGGGGGGAGGTGGGGACGAGGGAGGTGGGAGGGGGAAGGGAGGGGAGGAGGAGGGAGGCAGGCCTATCATTGCGCTCTCGCCGTCTGCTAGCCCATCCATCTGGAGTGGTCTCGGTCCTCATTGTTGTGACACTCCCAGCAGGATGCCGTCTGGAGAGAAGGGGGGACCCCCACACACACAATCACCCACCCACACACACACACACACTCACGGCCACAACTGATGACGTCACACCACACGAGGGACACAGGACCACAGGCAGACACCACTTGACACTTGGTTCGTTTTAAATAA